>QEAP01000095.1:7318-70651 GCA_006535975.1 Chytriomyces confervae
CCAACTTTTCTGAAAGATCGTTCAACACTGGCAGCAAAGTCTCCGCACGAGCACAAAAACTGTCGGATGAAAGTAGCATGACTGCCGATGTCGTCCCCACCTTGGCGGAAAGAGTTTCGAAAACAGGGAGGAGCACTACATGATGAGCGCAAAAACTGTTTGCAGAAAGCAATCGAACAGCATTCTTTTTTCCAATCTTGTTTGTGAGATGGTCCAGAATTGGAAGCAGCGCATCAGTCCGACAAATGAAGCTGTTGGTCGAAAGCAGCCTATCCGTTGAGTCCTCACCGACAAGTTTCACGAGCGCTTTTCGAATGTCGCGGGGACCTTTTGAGACCGCATAACGTGTTTTCGATGTTCCAAGATGGCGGTTTAGAGATGGCTTGATATCTCGACTGAAGACAATCGCAAGTGGGATTCTTCGCAAGTTGACGCTGATGCGAGCGTGGATGGCTGGATATAGAGCGAAGCATCTCGCGAACATATTTGTTGTTTTTTATTAAAGTTTATTCTTTGGATTTAACAACTTCTTTTGGTGATATTTTCGGACACCCTTCGACATCTCCTGGACTTGTCTTCATTGAAGTTCAACGATCGTGTGTAGCGAAAGCAATGTCACTGCGGATTTTGTTCCCATCTTTTTTCGAGAGGATTTCAAAACAGGCAGTAGAGTCTCGGCGCGAGAACAAAAAGCCATTGGTCGAAAGCAGAGAAACTGCTGTTTCCGTTCTCAGTTTTTTTGAGAGGGAGTTCAGAATAGGCAGTACAGCCTGAACGCGAGTGGGAGAAGCTGCTTTTCGAAAGCAACTTGACTGCAGATTCCTGTCCCAATATTCTCTGCCATCATGTCCAAAACCGGAAGCAGATATTTCGCGCGAGCACAAGAGCTGCCATTTGCGACCAGTGAAACTGCCCATTCGGTTCCCAACTTGTCGAAACGATTATCCAAGACAGGGGGGCAGCCTCATGATGAGCGTAAAAGCTGTCGACTGACAGTAATCGAATGGTTGGTATTATCCGCTCCAATTTTGTGTGTGATGTGGTCCAGAGTTGGAAGCAGTCCATCAGCGCGACAAGCGAAACCTATGGTCGACAGCAGCTTGTCTGCTGAGTTCGCAATGACGCGTTTAACGAGAGTTGTTCGAATGTCTGGAGGAACTTTTGAGGCCGCATAATAGGCGGTTGATGTTGCGAGATGGCGGCGTTCAGATGGCATTCACTTTATTCAACTTTAGAGTGCCGTCAATCAATCTATTTCTTGATTTATGCAAGCAACAACAAGCAACAAGCAGCAAGCAATACTAAGCTCAAACACTACAGCAACTTGCAATACCAAGAACTCTTGTTTTCCTTCTTGGCCTTGGCTTCTTCCATTTTGACACCGGCAGCTTTGGTCATGGCATTTGTCTCACCAAACACTTCAGCGTAGACTGAGTAGACATGAGCGTAGTTAGCATATGCTTCTTCAAAACAACCAGTCAAAGCATAGACGTCAGCCAATGTTTCTTGAACCATAGCACGTTCAGGATGCCGCTCTTCAGGAAATACAGCTTCCCGAATGCTCTGACACTCCTTCAAATACTTTTCAGCATTTGAAAGATCATTTTGACAGATAGCAAGCTTGCCCATTTTATGAAGATTGGTAGCAATACTTGAGTGCTCCCTTTTTCCATACAGGTTGACTTTTGCGCTGAGGGATTCTTGATAGCATTGGATTGCCTTTTCATATTTTCCCTGGATAGAGTACGAATTACCCAAATTATTCAAAGTAGCAGCATAGTCCTTATGGGTATTGCTGAAAACCTGTTTATTTGGGTTAGTTGTGAATATGCAGTGTCAAAACAACTTACGCTTTCAAAGATAACAGCTGATTCAGAGAGAAAAACTTCGCCGTCACTTCCCCTATTTTGAGCGTTTGCAACCATTCCCAAACATCGCAGCATTGTGGCAACAGTGTCATGCTGCCTACCATACACTTTTTCATAAATCTGCAGAGCTTCTGTATACAATGTGACAGCAGTGTCATATTCCTGCTGTGCATTTGCACAGTTTCCGAGTTTGTTCAGAGCCAGCGCAAAGTCAGGATGCTGTCTTGTGCCATAAAATACTTCAGCACGAAGAATGCAAGCTTCCAAAATGTGACGCGCCAGTTGAAAATTTCCCTTGTATATATGCAAAAGTCCTGATGTTCGTCATGAACTTGGCAAACTGTTTGGCAATCGTGGACTTTCCCATACCACCAATTGCCGAAATAACAGCCAATCCATTGACCGTGATTTGGGCAACAAGCTTGCGGAACAAGTCATCCCTTCGAAGAGACGTTTCTGGGACATGAAATTTGTCGCGTGTTTTGATTGCCTTTCGCGCTGATTCGCTCCAGGGAGCTGGTTTCATCATATATAGGAGCGGATACACATTCTCAAAGCATTTCTGAGGATGCAAGTTTGTCATTTGGATTTGATACAGTTGGTCAAGTGCGTCACGGAGTTGGTTGAACTTGGGCTCCTTTGGAATTTTTACGTTCCAAGGCTCAAACTTTTGAAACCTGCCCACCTTATCAACACTCGCACATTCAGCTCACAGGCCCCATGAAGTTCATAAAAGCAAATGTTCAACATACCGAGACTTCCGTCATCACTGCGACAGGCAAAATGGAAACTGCTTTTGGGTCCTGCTTGTGAAGGGCAAGGGCTGCTTGCATTTCGCGCAAGCAGTTATCTTTTCGCTGATCATGCAGAAGGATTGGATCAGTTTCTTTGAAAGTGCGGATACCAAAAAATTTTGTTACATCCGTCCGGGTGTGTTCAATCATGAGTTTGAGGGAGACCTCGCTGAGTAGAATAACAATCACGCTGCTTCCGCGCAAGGCTGAGAGATACTCTTCCTCAAAGTTGGTCCCTGGAGTGAGGCAATCGGAATCCCGAAACACGTGAATTGGATCACCAAGGAACCGATACCCCGTTCGCTCCAAAGCGTGTTTCAGCGTCTGCACGACTTCGCCTTCGGCTTGGACGCGGTAGGACAGGAAGAAATGATGGCGGGAGTTGTTGTGCTTTTGGCACGAGTAACTGTCCATTGGTTGCAGTTCAGTTTGGGTCAATTTAATGTTCGATTTTGGTGGCATGCGCCAGTCAGTACATCAGTCGTACCGGACGCCCTTCTTCACTTCCTTTCTGATTTGCGCGATATAGAATTGACCCTTCATTCTTTCAATTCTTCATCTCGTCGCGATGGGACTATTCCAGCTTGGGCGGACTTCGCAATTTAGCACTGTTGCGTTGCGCACGCCGGGTTTGTGCAAAAAGCATTTATTTCATCTTTCAAGCGAACATCATATAAACCTTTTGCTGACACCCAATAAAAGGTACCAAGTCTCGCGCGCGCTCTCAAGTGGTGGCCACTTTGCTTCGGGAATGGTGTAAATGCGGGTTGAACATGGACAGGAAAATTCTCTCGCACACAGTCCGTCGTCGGTATTACTTCAGCCCCCCACTTTGGACAAGGTAAGACAACGGGCGGAAGCGCCGAGTGCTCCGCGCATTCGTCTTCCAGTAGCCCACAATAGGCAATCTGTTCAGGGTCTCACTCGCAATTCTGATGTGGAAACAGTTATACGGTTATGCTTTATCGAAAAATAAGCCCCGTTTGGGCAGCGGTTGCGAGGGCTGATTTTCAATTGGCAACACTGGAGGGAGTTGTGTCAGTACTTGCTGGGAGAGATGTTGTTTGCTGGTGATCAGATGAGGATGTGTGGCCACAATCGGAGGAATCTCTGTCACAGGCAAGTCATTCGCTGCATCTCTTTTGCTATTTCTGACCGAAATAAAGGCGTATGATCCCTGCAGCGAGACTCGTGCAATCTGCTTGAAAGGACAGAGCATTGCGTTGGATTTTCGAAAATACATTCCCAAACCAACGTCGCTTATCCGCGTCAGAGAACCGAAACCGAATGAGACGTCCTTATTGCTGGAAACGGGGAATGTGCTGAGCATTGACTCTGCTTACGACGTCATTGCCCAAAGAGTGGATGAAAGCTGTAGTGCTGCTGGCAGCGAGTACGTGCTGAAGAGGGCAATTTTAGATACGTATTACGCGTTGGTCAAGAGTGAGAGCAGCAGCCAATGAACAAAAACGATGTACATCTCGGGCAATTAAATTAATGTGTGTCCAGATTGTTGAAGTGATGCTGATGCCACTGAAGTTTCGCCGTCTTGAATTGAGCAGAAACAAGTGGGAAATTTTGACGCTATCAAATGGCCCAGTTGTGTACTCGGTGCTGGAGTCCCAGGACGTCGGATCTGATCTGTGAGCAAGTTGATTCCAAGCTGCGTTTCGACACAAATCATCCCCGCAAGAACTGCAGCACACCATTGATATGAGGCTGAGTTTGCGTCAGTTGAGTACAAACCGGCGACACATTACCACTGCATTTTTGATGCAAAAAACCATTAGAGACAAATGCAAGAGGGGCAAGAGGGGTTTGACTCTTGCGTTTGAAATTTCATTATTCAACACCAACTTGAGAATTTCAACACCCAAAGCTTCCTTTGGCTGTCGAGCGTCCTAGAACTCGCCAGTACGACTTGTCCACAAGTGCAAGGAAATACTCGCGCACTTTTTCTTGAAGTTCTACCTTCTTGTAGCGGTCCGTGCCATAGTCACTGCGCATGCCGCGTCTTTCGGGGTGAGATCCAAAAAGAAGACATCA
Organism: Chytriomyces confervae; assembly: GCA_006535975.1. Classification (NCBI taxonomy): domain Eukaryota; kingdom Fungi; phylum Chytridiomycota; class Chytridiomycetes; order Chytridiales; family Chytriomycetaceae; genus Chytriomyces; species Chytriomyces confervae. The sequence continues at coordinate 12,027 of QEAP01000095.1, forward strand.
AGTTGGACACATCCTGCATCCACTCCCTTGCACCACTCCTGCTCGAAGCCCTTTGCTGGCTGCACATGACACCAGAGTAAGCGTGTTGGTCAACGACGACAGAGGTACCGGACCACAAAGTCGTTCGCAGATTTTGCATCGCTCTAGAGCGATTTTGCGGCAAACAGCAGATGTATGGTTCTGTCATCAAGCGTATCATTGGATGATGCGTTGGATAAATACGCGTCAATGAGTTTGCCAAATTTGGTGTGGAAAAGCGCTTTGCAATGGCCGTTTCCTGGACCGCGGAGGGCGTTCAATCGGGTCACAAGAGAGGCAACTTGCGTACTCTTTCCGCCCCGATCAAGGCCCTCAAAGCTTCTCGTCAACAAATTCATGTTGTGGTTTCACTTGTTTGGGTGTGTTTATATTTTCACAGGTAAATGTCATCCCTCTTTCGGACAAAGCTGGACACTTTCGGCTTCTCATATCTGTGCAAGCATTCATACCTATGCACAAGAATGCGGGCCTTCTTGATGTGCAGAAAAGAAAAAGAATGGTGAGAAACGCAGTCACGTCAGCTGGTGACAGAACTGAGGGTCAGATTGGGTCATATGAAGGACACGCGCATTTTCACCAACCACATTTTTTTTACACTTTCCCACCCTGCTAACAAAGGTCACAACAAACACTGTTTAGAGATATCAACCCACGTTCAGTACTGAAACAAATACCCGCGTACACCCAGCAATGAAACCACGCATCAAAGCATCCAGCACCCTATTGGGCCTGATCCGAAAAGATACCGCTTACGCTGACGTGGATCTCGTCTTTGAAGGCGGCGCTGTGTTGACAGCGCATGCGGTTGTGCTTGCATCTACGAGTGACTACTACAAGGAGGCTCTCTCTGAAAAATGGACCGCCAATGCAGATTTCCCGGTGGCCCACATCTCCAAAAAGAGACAGCTGTCCCCGAAATCCAAGAGCAGGAAAATCACCCTCAACCATCCGAATGTCAGTGCTGAGACAGCCAAGACAGTGCTCGACTACTTGTACCTGGGAGATGTGGAAATTCCAGCATTGCTTGCTTCCAGCGTGATTTGTTTTGCCAACGAAATCCTTGTCTTTAACCTTGTGCAAAAGTGCGCTGACATACTCGTGAAGGAACGCAATTTATGTGTTGAAAACGCGTTGGCGCTTTACTTCCTGTGCGACAGAATACAAGCAGTCGAGGACAAGAAGTCGATTGGCCTCAGCAAAATGTTGCAAAATCTACCGTTATCGCTGGAATCTGGCCGGGAAGTGTTGGCGAAAATGAGTGGAAGAGATATCGAGACAATGCTCTTGTTTGAGTCGTTCTCACGGTTGCATCGCTGGAGAATCTTGATTGCCTGGTGCAAATCCTCTCTTGGCACGGACGGGGATCTCTCTCTGGAATCGAATCTTCCGGAAGACTTTCCAATCGAAGTGGCCAGCAAAATGATTGAGCCGTTGCTGCCTGTGGTCGAGCTGTTTAAACTTTCTGCAGCAGACACCTGTCTGGTGGTGCCATTCCAAGATCTTCTTCCTGAGTTTGTGCAGCGCATGCTTTCATTTCATCTGAAAGGGACGACGCAATATGGAGGCAATCAATGGAAGGCTCCCCCCAAGAGGCTGATGGAGAGGATGCGTGTATTCAAGAGAAATCTACCAGTTTGTTTAAGTTCTTTCGTCTCTTCAGATCCTGTTCTCTTGTTTCATGGAGAACCAGGCAAATACACTGACAGGAACTTGCACAATGCACGCGATGGAATACCAAACACACTCACACTCGTCAAACTCAAAACTGGAAGTATTTTCGGAGGATATTCTCCGGTCGCATGGACGAGACAGGCTTCACGTGTATGCAATGATTCGCTCGTGTTTTTGATCTCGTCTACTGGGGCGTTTCTGCGTTTGCCTTTCCAGCAGAGCGGTGGCGGAATTTTGGGTGGACCATGCATTAAACGCGTGAAAAGCGAACTATATGTTAAGGAACAAATTCTGCTTGGTAGGATGAGTCAAAACATTTTCTCTGGGGTTTGCGATGGAGGATGCGCGTTTATCAAACAACTGTCTGGGGTCGGATATGCTCACGGCGCGATTGAGTATTACGAGGTGTATTGCGTGCGCTGATGTGCGTTGTTTAGTTTAGTTTGGATGTCTCTCTTTGTTGCAAGGTCAAACTGCTGTCACTTCAGAGTGTTGCCAATCAATCAATTCTATGATCCACAACAACGCGTTTTGGCACCCAACTTGGGCTCATGTTCTAGTTTATGCACAACTTGCATCCACATGTCAACAAGCGTGCTGGTGTGTACGTGACCTGCAGTGCAGCGCATGATGTTCCAAGCACTCACGCGTGTTCCTTATCCCTTATCGCTGCATCGACAACACTCAAAGTGCGCATTCTGGATGGCTCTCTGCCGGCAGCAGACACTGCAACTCTGCAGCAAGCAAGCACACTTGTGATGGCCCAATATTTACACAGATCCCGGATAAACAGACCCCAAGTATGTTTTATCAGTGAATAATCACATTACAAATCTGAATGTCGACCAAGTCAGCACCAACAACAACAACAACAACCCACGCTCGCACTCCACAGAAGACGGGCGAGCAGGTGTGGTGGATCAACGTGTTATTTGTCGCCGCAATGCACGCTGCGGCACTCGCAACGCTGGCGCTTGTCACGCCCACCTGGCAGACAAGAACACTGACTGTGCTGACCATTATCGCTGGAGAGCTGGGGTAAAAAAGAGTCTTCTCACTCGTTCTCGGAGTCTCAACGCATCGCTCACTGTCACACACACCCCAGCATCACGATGGGATATCATCGACTGTGGAGCCACGCTGCATACACTGCCACTCCGCCTCTGCGTATCCTCCTTGCATGCATGGGCGCTCTCGGCTTCCAAGGCTCAATCCGCTGGTGGGTGCTCCGCCACCGCCTGCATCACCGATACACGGACGATAACACGCATGACCCGTACTCTGCGAAGCGCGGGTTCTGGTTCTCGCACATGGGCTGGATCTTTGCAAAGCCGCGGTACGAGCGAATGTCCATGGTCGACGCAAGGGATCTGGACACTGACAGCGTGGTTGTGTTTCAGCACAAGTATTTTGTGCCAGTGGCCTTGTCGCTGTGTTTCGTGGCACCGTTTATGTTGGGTTTATGTTGGGATGATGGATACGCTGCGTTCCTGTATGCGGGGATTGTTGCGCGTATCGTGATTTGGCATTTGACCTTTTGCATCAACAGGTTCGCGCTTTTTGATCAAAGAAAATTCAACTGACCCAACATGACACATTCACAACAGCTTCGCGCATTGGATCGGCGATCAAGAATTCTCCACCGAATCTACCGCACGCGGAACATTCCTCCTCGCAGTTCTCACCCAAGGCGAAGGCTACCACAACTTTCACCACGAATTCCCCAAAGATTACCGCAACGGCATCCACCCACTCGACTGGGACCCCACAAAGTGGCTCATTTACCTTGCTGCGCGTATCGGACTCGCTTCAAACTTGTACACTTACCCGGAAAACGAAATCAACAAAGCCCGTGTTACGACGATGGAAGCGCTTGCGCGAGAGGCGCGCAAGAAACTGGATTGGGGACCTTCTGTGGACAGTTTGCCCATCTTGTCGTGGAATGTGGAATCGATTTCTCAGTCGGTTGGACATGATGTGTGGATTGGGTTGGACGGGTTCGTGCTGGATGTGCGTGCCTTCAGATCGGAGCACCCAGGTGGGCAGAAGGTGGTGGATATCTATTTGCGCAAGAATGCCACCAAGGCCTTTTACGGTGTTTTGAACAACCACAGCAAGAGTGCCAGGAGTATGGTCGAGATGTTGCGGGTTGCGAGGATCGAAGGAGGCGATGCGTCGTTGTTGAAAAAGGAGGACTGATGGACCCTTTTTAAACCGTATTTTGGACTCTATTTTATACCATCATTTTTCGTAAAACGAAAGTATCCGCGTTTATTCGTGTGAACGTATGTCGTTATGTCCGTCTTTATTCAGGAACAAGTGCTTCAACCAGAAACGGTTGTTTATGCTCACATTCCAACACACGCGTCTTTCTTACCACATCTTACAATTTAAATACCCAATCAAAACAGTAACAGCAGTTGAACCCTGCTGCATGTACGCGTTAAAGCAGCCAGCCAGCGACTGCGCGTGTGCTGCTTGGGTGAGGAGACACCCATGTGACACTGGCACTGATTAGCGGCGCCATAAATAAATAAATAAATAAATAAACCAGGCTGTTTATATAGATCCCATGTGCGCTGTTTCAAATCCTGATTTTTCAGCGCACGCAAATTCAGAAAAAGGGAATAAAAGGGAGCACTTGCCCCGCCTGCAAACTAAAATAAAAACACAGACACAACAACCAACCAGCAGCCCAATGGCCCCTCGATCTGTCAGCGTGCCAAACAGCGCAACCCCAGGCACCGGCCCCATCCACCGCAACGCCCTCAGTCCAGAGAAGCTGGCCATCAGACCCCAGGACAACTTCAACTCTGTCTACGACGTGCTTCTCAACGGTGTCCAGCGATGGCCAAACAAACCCACTCTTGGTGCAAGGCATGTTGTCAACATCATCGAAGAAGAGAAGGAAGTTGTCAAGAAGATTCCAGGCGGCGGAGAGACCACAGAGGTAAAATGCCTTTCCGCTCTTATTTGATTGTCGCTTTCATGCCCCCCGTGTCTCACAGCGCCTTCTGGCCAGTTTAGATCAAGAAATGGAAGTACTTTGAACTTTCTGGATTTGAATGGCAGACCTGGAACGAAGTGTTTGAGCTTTGCAACGCTTATGGAAGCGGACTGCGCTCCCTCGGACTTGAGAACGGTGGCAAAATTACCTTCTACGCAGACACCAGGTAGAAACACTTTTCTTCCACGATTGCAGTACTCTGAGCTGATCATCCATCGTTTGTCTGTTCTGCAATCAGCCGTGACTGGATGACAATGGCAATGGCTGCCTCAACGCAATCGTTCACCGTCACAACCGCGTACGCAACTCTCGGCGAAGACGGTCTCATCTACTCGCTCGACGAGTGCGAAATCACCACAATCTACACCACTTACGACCTGCTTCCCATGATCAGCAAAGTTGCCAGCAAAGTCAAGACCCTCAAAAACGTTGTCTACAGCGGGAAGGCTGATCCAGCGCATTTGGAGAAACTCAAGAACGAATCATCGCATTTGTCAGTGCTCTCATTGGAAGAACTGAAGACACTTGGTACGAATTGATTGTGTGGGAGTTCTGAAAATGGAGATGAGGATCTTTTCGCTCAATCTCTCTTTTTCTGACAGGCGAGCAGACCCCATTTGCCGCAGTGCCCCCAAAGACGGAGGACCTTGCCCTGATCATGTACACCTCAGGTTCTACCGGTCCCCCGAAGGGTGTCATGATCACCCACTCAAACATTGTTGCTGGACGTGCGTTCTCTTATTAAATCACTCATGCGCCCATTACAAATGCTGACCTCATCCTTTTCTTAAAATTATAGTTGCGGGCGCCAACACCTTCCTCTTGCCTTACGTGTCCAAAGCTCGCGACGAAGTCTACCTTGCATACCTTCCTCTCGCCCACATTCTCGAATACATTGTAGAAATGGCTATGCTCTACATGGGCGTCTCCCTCGGCTTTGGTAGCGTCAAAACTCTCACCGACGGGTCTGTCCGAAACTGCAAAGGAGATATTCGCGAACTTCGCCCACACATCCTCGCCGGAGTCCCACAAGTTTGGGAATCCATCCGTAAAGCCGTTACCGCAAAACTTAGCACCGCCAGCCCTGTGATGCAAAAAGTGTTTGCAGGTGCATTCAGTTTAAAGTGGTGGCTCATGTCGAATGGACTCACCAGCTTGGCTGCGCCATTGGATGCTATCGTATTTAGCAAGATCAAGGATCAGGTTGGAGGACGGTTGAAGTTTGCCTTGTCTGGTGGTGCTCCCATGCCCAGAAGCACTCAGCAGTTTATGAACGTTGCAGCCTGTACGTTGATTGGAGGGTATGGAATGACCGAGACGACTGCCATCATTTCTGTCCAGGAACCAAGCATGCCGACTGCCCTTGGAACTGTCGGCGCACCATTCACGCATGTAGAAGTCAAGCTTGCAGACTGCCCTGAAATCGGATACACCAGTGAGAACAAACCCAAGCCACAGGGTGAGGTGTGGGTCCGTGGTCCAGGAGTCATGAAGGGATACTACAAGCAGCCACAACTGACCAAAGAAGCCATCACCGAAGACGGATGGTTAATGACGGGAGACATTGGTGAATGGAACGCGGACGGCACATTGACGCTGATTGACCGAAAAAAGAACTTGGTCAAGCTATCCAACGGAGAATACATTGCACTCGAGAAGCTCGAAGCCACGTACAAAGTCGCGGCGATTGTGCAAAACATTTGCGTGCATGCAGACTCTGAGCAAACCTACGCTGTCGCCCTCATCCAACCCATTGAGCCACAAGTCCGCGCCCTGGCTGCACAACTGAACCTTTACCCAGACGTCAACGCTGTTGAACTTGCCGAACTTTGCGACCATAAGGACATTCGCGCCACTGTGCTAAAGACCCTGAGGGAAATTGGAAAGAACGTTGGCTTCAAGCCAGCTGAACTTGTAGGACAGGTGTACCTCACTCATGAAGAATGGACACCACAAAATGGGCTCTTGACTGCAGCCATGAAGTTGCAGCGGAAAGCCATTCAGACGCGGTTCAAGAAGGAAATTGCTGGCATGTACAAGGCTTAAGGCGATTTTTTCTTCCGTGCTCCTTTTTTTTTTTTTTTTTGTATAATGGCTATATGGTCTTCTGTGTTCTATTACTAGCTGACAACCACTCTTTCGTTTCTCCTTTTTCTTTTTTCCTTTTATTCTTTATTGGTCAACATGTGTGGCCGATTGTTGCACATGAAGTAAAGGCATATCCTCGTGCATAGACATTGAATGAAAACAGTGCAGGAGATGTCCGACAAGGTCCGAACCCGGCATCAAATAAATGCGAACAGACAAAGTGAAAAATATACCCGCAACAAGTGAAAGCCCCAGCACGAACATGTTCTCGAGATGCTTCGCTCTATATCCAGCCATCCACGCTCGCATCAGCGTCAACTTGCGAAGAATCCCACTTGCGACTGTCTTTTGTCGAGATATCAAGCCATCCCTGCACCGCCACCTCGCAACATCAACAATACGTCGGGCAATCTCAAAAAGTCCTCGAGACATTCGCAAAGCCATTGTTAAACTCGTCGGTGATGACAGGCTGCTTTCGACCAATAGCTTCCCTTGTCGGGGTGATGCGCTTCCAATTCAGGACCATCTCACGCACAAAATTGGAGTAAATGATGCCGTTCGATTGCTTTCATCAAGCAGTTTTTGCGAAAACAGCAGTTTCTTTGCTTTCAACAGGAAGCTTTTGTACGCGTGTGTGGCTGCTCTAATTCCTGTTTTGGACGTCCTGTCAAAAGGGATTGGGGGCCGAAATCAGCAGTTTCTTTGCTTTTGTGCGCGTGTGGACTCTCTACTTCCCGTTGTCAGAGAAGGTTGGGACGCGATCTGCAGTTGCGTTGCCTTTCGATTGACAGCTTTTGTTCTCGTGCTGAATCACTGCTTCCCCGTCTTGGATCGATTGTCTGATCAACTTGGAACAAACATCTGCTGTTCGTCTCCTTTCCTGTGACAGCTTTTTGTGTGCGGGAAGGGTGAGCTGATGGCTAAATTTCCTGAGATTCAAAGCGTGTTGGGCGAAAAGGGTGCCATTCGCATTCTTTCAAACAGTTCTCTGGCATCTATGGACACATCGCAATGGAAAGAATTTATTTACTTCATCCGAAAATGCGCAGCCTGGAAATGTTATGTCGTACTTGGGTTCATCGAAGACAGTGGCACAGCGCAAAACAGTGGGTTGGGGAATATGCGCAGATTTGTATCGGCAAGCATCTCAACAAGAGAAGACAAGAGCTGGATTTGAGAAACCGGTGGATGCGTGCGTCCGGGAAGCATTGTAATTTAGATTTGTACACGCGATAAATAGGTATATACGCAGCGACTGTGCCTGTGTTTCGAATATCCGATTTCTTGATTCTGCAAAACAAGTTTCCTCTTTCGCTGTTGCTCTCGCCATTTTTCCTTTTGTTCAGTTCTTTCTTCGCAAACAAAGCACGATGAAGTGCTGAAAGTAGTTCTTTGATTGATTGAGCAAATCGGCGGAATTGACAAAAAAAACCACTCCAAAAATGTCTCGGCGCAGCCTCAAACGCACACACTCAAAAACGCTGCTTGACACGGAAACGGCCACAACTAGCGCCGTCTACCGCAGCACAAAGTCGCTCGAGACTCTGACCGAGATCCCCGAGGAGGGCATCAACACCGTCTTTGACATCATCCAGAGAGGGTTCAACCGCATGGGCGATCGGGAGATGTTTGGCCAGCGACGGGTCGTCAACATCATCGAGGAGGAGAAGCAGGTCACGAAGAAGGTGCCCGGTGGGGGCGAGGTGACGGAGGTGCGTCTTGCTTGCTTTCCTTCGCTAAATTTTTTTGGACAACTTTTATTGGTTGGTGTCTCCCGTCTCTGAACCTTGCTTCCGGTATTCTGCTCGACAGACCAAGAAATGGAAGTACTTTGAGCTGTCCGGATTTGAGTGGTTGACATGGAAACAATCGCAGCAGCTGGTGGTGGCCTACTCCAGCGGGCTTCGTGCGCTGGGGCTGAGAAAGGACGACAAATTCACCATCTACGCCGACACAAGGTTCTTACATTATTTGCATTTGTCTATATGTGCTCGGCAGTAACCGTTTCAACCGTTTCAGCCGCGATTGGATGTTTATGGCCATGTCCTGCATGCAGCAGTCCATCACCATCACAACAGCCTACGCTACCCTTGGAGAAGAAGGCCTCACCTATTCTCTCCAGGAATGTGAAGTCACAACTCTCTTCACGAATGCAGAACTGCTGCCCACATTGGGAAAAATTGCACCCGCCGTCCACTTGCTCAACACCATCATTTACAACGGAACAGCCGATCCAGCTGTCTTGCAATCAATTGCCAAAGACCACCCGCACTTGAAATTGATGACGTTGGAGGAATTGAAGCAGCTCGGAGAACAGCAAATTTATGAACCTGTCCCACCTGCCAAGGATGATTTGGCCATGATTATGTACACATCTGGGTCTACTGGACCACCAAAGGGTGTTATGATCAGTCACGGTAACATTGTGGCATCAGGTAAAGACCAATCTACTGCCATCTGAATTCCAAAAACTGAAATCTGGTCATTTCTCAAGTGGCGGCCAGTATGATCTACACGAAACCTTACATCAACCAGGACGGTGTGGGCGAATTCTTTTTGGGTTACTTGCCCTTGGCGCATATTCTTGAATTCACCATTGAAATGACGTTCTTGTATGCTGGAATTCAAATCGGATACGGAAGCGTAAAGACTCTGACGGATGCCTCTGTTCGAAACTGCAAAGGAGATATTCGCGAATTGCGACCCACCGTTCTGGCTGGTGTCCCTGCGGTTTGGGAAGGGATTCGAAAGGCTGTTACGCTGAAAGTCGAAAACTCGAGCGGATTTGCGAAATCCCTGTTCAAAGGAGCTTTCGATCTCAAGGTGCGCACATTCGTGGCGTGGAATCGTTCATGACTGTCATATAATAACATAGTTCTTTTGATTTCTGCAGTGGATGCTCATGAACCATGGCCTCGACTTCCTGGCGTGGCCACTTGATGCCATCATTTTCAAAAAAGTGAAAGAGCAAGTGGGTGGTCGTCTCAAATTTGCGCTCTCTGGCGGTGCACCGATGCCCAAAAGTACTCAGCAGTTCCTCAACGTAACCACCACCAAAGTCGTTTCAGGATACGGAATGACCGAATGCACGGCCGTTCTGGCTTTACAAGAAGTCAGCGAGAGTTTCCGGTTGGGAGTCACTGGCGCGCCAGTCACTTCGGTTGAGATTAAGCTGGCGGATGTCCCGGATGCTGGATACTTGAGTACCAACAAACCAAGACCTCAAGGTGAAATTTGGGTGCGTGGACCGAGTGTGATGAAAGGATACTACAAGCAGCCAGCGCTGACCAAAGAAGCTATTACCGAAGACGGATGGCTGATGACTGGAGATATTGCGGAAATGAACGAGGACGGAACGCTCATGATCATTGACCGCAAGAAAAACTTGGTCAAACTTTCCAACGGAGAGTAAGTGCCCACTCATTCATGTTGTTGAAAAGAGGGTCCTGATGAATCTCTTTTCAAAACAAATCAAACAGATACATTGCACTTGAGAAACTTGAAGCAAACTACAAAACCTCGAAATTCGTCCAAAACATTTGCGTCCACGCCGACAGCGAGCAATCCTACGCAATCGCGCTCATCCAACCGATCGAAGCACAAATCCGCGGACTCGCAGCCGAACTCAACAAAAACCCAGGTGTCGATGTCGCGCATTTGGATTTCGAAGAGCTATGTAAGCGAGCTGATATTCGTGCTGGTGTTTTGGCCTCGTTGAAGGGGATTGCGAAAAGTGTTGGGTTCAAGCCGGCTGAAATTGTGGGACAAGTGATGCTTTCGCATGAAGAGTGGACCCCGCAAAATGGACTTTTGACGGCTGCAATGAAGTTGCAGAGAAAAGTTATTTTCAACAAGTACAAGTCGGACATTCAAGCCATGTATTCCGCTTAAGTTTAGTGGACAGCTGATTTTATCGCGTTATCAATATCGACTTTTTAAATTGCGCAAATATACTTGGTAGTTATTGGATACTCTCAAGAGGCAGTTTACTTACTTGTTGTCTATCAATTCACACTTTTCGTGAATGCAATTTTCCAAAGAAGCGCAGCATTGGATGCGGCAATCTCGTCTATTAAAGAAGAAAACAGCGACGACGCAGGATTGACGGCGAGATTGTGCGGGGTGTCGTACTGTTCACAAGAAAACATGCTGGGTTGAAACTGGAGCGGGTTCCTGGCCGCCATCTTGACGAATAGCCACGAGGCAACAATAAAGTGGTACCATCTTTCGTTGCGTGGATGCATGTACAGGAGCGTGAGAGGGGAAGACGGGGGGGTCGCGGTCTCCTCTGGACTCTCGACACCGTTCTTTAGCTTGCTGTGTGCTGCTGCTGGTGCTGCTGCTGCAGAAGCATGTCCCATGTGAATGTCCGAAGTTGGGCGCCATGTCCGTGTCTTTGGGAAAGGGTCTTTCTCACAAAGTCTTTTCCAACAAACACGGAAAAGGATTTGTCCGATTGTGCTGTTCCACTGAAATAAGAATTATTTTACGACCTGAGAAGCTTGGTCCATGTGTCATTATGAGTCATCCAACAGCGCAGCAATTAACAACGTTTTACGATCCAGTTGCAACAAATGCAAAATTGCAGGTTTAGGGTTTTAGCAGCTGCACTTTTTTATTGCATCGATTTCCCCCGATTTCCGAATGCAATCGAGCCAAGCAGACCCGCCGACTGTGGTATTGCGATGCCCAACACCTTCTTTGATTCAAAAACAACAACAACAACAATATACACGAAAGAATGATGAGAGAGAGAGAGAGAGAGAAAGAGTCGCGCTAGTCGAACCCAAGACACGCGGTCCCAGCACATCCCTTGAGGAAATGCAACGCTGCAGCATCGGTACCGCAATGGTCAACTGCACACTGTGGTGAGTCTGGTGGAGTTACCGCGGCAATATCCCTCAGCAGCGTGCGAATGAGTGTCTGGGCAACGTCAACATCGACCGCGTTCAGTGTCCATGTCCTGGTCAGTTTGCGTGTGTGCTTTCTTCTTTTGCTCCGTCTAGAGGACGCAGGACGAGTTGCCAGCTCCACCCGCATTGCGGTGACGTAAGCGTCGTGAAGGTGCTGCAGTTGGGCGCCGTCGGCGGCAGCCTTTGCTGCTGCTGCTTGCTCGAGTGCGTGCAGTTCATGGTCGGACAGCATATTCTCGAGTTTGTGGTCTTTGGAGTGACTGCTGTGTCTGCTGTTGTTGTCTGCTTTTGATGCAAAATTTCTTCGCACTGTTTTTTTGTCGGCGCTATGGAATCGGGAAAAAAAAGACAGCAACGAACTGCTTCAAAAAAAGACCAATCGGGCCGAGCTGCACTCTGCAATCATGTCACTCGAAAATAAACACGCGCGGCGTTGACGCAGCGCATTCGTACTTGGCAAGGCGGCTGTCGACGCCAGGGGCCAGCGTGGCCGGAATGCAACGTCGCAGCACTTGGCATACACGTCAGCAGTGTCGCCCCGTGGCAGGTATTCCCGGCAACAACTCAAAGCAGCGCTCGGATAATCGGCGTCCTGTGGCCCCCTTACTCAGCATCCGTGAATGATCCCGCCCGATTAGTTTTCATGGTCGCAAAAATTGGATCGGCGCTCATAAAACCCTACATGTGACAAAGCAGCACAACAACAGACACGGTGCTCGATGCAAGAATACGGCACGCTAGCACGTCCAAGTATAGCTTGTGCCGATATAGAGACGCAGTCGCGAAAAGAGGCCGTCATCTCGGGCATGAATAGAAGTGGGAAGTTCGGGTCGGTAACACGTCGAAACCCTGGCAGAGAGAGGCGAAAAAAACACACATCTCAAAATGGTTTCATCACAAATGTTACCTGCGAAGCACTGCGAAGGAGCATCGGACTCGCGAGACACTTGGAAACGCGTGAGAGCAGGTTATGACAGGCGCTGTTTGAGAGATGCTTATTTTGCAAAAAGTCTTTTTTTGTGGTCGTTGGATAAAACTTTTCGTCGATCCCAACCTGCGGGTCAACGACCGAATCGAGCCAAGCAGACACTTCAACTGTCCGATACAAAAAGAGAGGCGGGGCCGATCGCCGGATATTGTTTATTTTACAGAAGCAGCATTGGGGGCAGCCATGCTCTACTCGTCAAACCCAAGGAACGTCTCGCTCGAGCATCCGCGAATGAAATGCAGCTCGGGAAACCCATGCTGCGTCTTGCTGTCGTCTAAAAGAGAATGTCCCACCATCGACGCGGGTGTCCCAACTTGGCTGTGATGCACGCCTCGCAGCACGGTCTGTATCAACTGCCTGGCGCTCTGAACTTCCTTCGCACTCAATTTACGCCGCTGCTTCCCCGGTTCTTCCCCGCGCGCCGCGTGTTGGTCTTTTCCCCGGCACGATTGACGTATGCAGTCTGCGGCATCCAACTCGTGGCGCAATTCAGCCACGCTAAAGTCGTGTAGCTGTTGGTACTTGAGTCTGTCGCGGGGTGCCTTTGAGGCGGCCAGGACTTCCAGTTCGTGCAGCTGCTTGTCGCTGAGCGTCAGTCCCCGTTGTTGTTGCATGTGTGTCATGCCGCGGTGCTGCGTGTGTGATGGATGGTATCGCTGTTGCATTGTCTTGTTTTCCTTGGCTGTGTCTGGTGATTTGGCTGTTATATACCCCGGTTTTATTTTTTCTTGTTACCCCATTTGCTCGGGGAAAAAACGAGTCAGCGGTGCGACCCGACCACGTTGTCCGTGGTACCAGTCGTGAATGTCGGTCGGCAAGTTCCAGTTGGTCAAGAAGTTGATGCGAGAGCAGGACGGACGTGGTTGCCCACGTATCACTGGCTCGCATTCTGACGGGAAAAGACACGAGCCAGCAAGTGTGTCTAACCCGGGCCTGTCTCTGCGTTGAGAAAGTGGGTTGCTGTTGTTGTTTGTTGTTGTTGTTACTGGCTGGTTCAGACACAAGATTGAGTTGAGTGGGAAGGGGGGGTGCCACCGACTCTTGTTGACTAAGCACCCCCCTTGTCCTTGTTCAACTGGTTTTCTTGTTTTAACAGACGCGGTTCGAGAATCGGTCACAGCAGCAGAGCATATATTATCTGATAATGAATTTGAACACACAGAAAAAGACAGATAACGTGCAGCAAGAAGAGAAGACGAGAAGAGAATTAGAGAAGAGGAATAGAAAATAGAACACGCACGTAGAATGAAAAGAAGAGCAACACAGAACAAAATAAAGAACACAGAAGAACAACAAAGAACATGGAACAGCAACCAACATCTCAACATATCACGAAGCACACTCAAGAGCCAAGCAATTCCAGAATTGTCAAATGCGACTTTACAAAACGTGCAATTTTTCAACTTCTCATCCCGCCCAAACTCTTGTCGCACCTCCTGAGAAAAAGGGAAAAAATAAATACAACAACCACCAGGACCATGCAACAGGAAGAAGGTGACGACGGTCCAACCTCGGCTGTCGATGCTGATGACGTCGCTGTCGATGCTGATGACGTCGCTGTCAGCTTGCCGCTCGACCAATCCGAATCTTATCCCTTCGCCATGCTGCAGAGCCCCTCTCCTTCAGAATCTCAGGTGAGAAACCAGACGGATCTTCTCTCGCCCTTGATTCCGATGCGTACACTTACCGCGCCCCGTCTTCTCACTGTCTCAGGCACCATGGAGATCCAACTTGGACGGCTCAGACTCAAAAAAAGGCGATGACAACGCCGACTGGGCCATGCCAAAACAATCCCCAGAGAGCCCTCTTCAGATTCACCTGCCGTTCTCCTCTTGTTTTCGTCAGGACTCGAAATTATTTTCCTTTCCATCCATTTCAATTCCGCTTGCGCTAGACGGAGATCCGTTTGCACCAACCAGCGACTCCACCGCTTCTGCATCAGAACTTACACCCCCGTTTGCATCGCTTAGTACATCGCCGTCTCCCAGTGCTCACTCCTTTTCAGCCTCCAACACTGCAATCCCTCTAAATATTACCACACCTCCAACCATCAGCGTTGACACCCATGTCATCAGCCCCGAACTAAGCCCGTCACTCGTGCACATTGATCCTGTCGATGGTCTATTCCTTGACCCTGCTTCTGCTGCTGCATTTGCATCAATCCACCGGCCCAGAAATTCGAGCCTCATTCCAACCTACCCCTTCAGCGACTCCATGTCATGTATTAGTTCAGAAGAAGAAGACGACAGTGATGAGGATGAAGTGTTGTTTTTGGATCAGACGATGCGGGATGTAACGGATATGGACCCGGCGGCTGAAGAGGATGTTACGATGGACGATAGCATGTGTTCGGACTTTGGCGAATCTTTGCAGGCAACTTTTGGTGTCACCTCCCGGTCTGCTGAATATAACACGGCGTATCTGGATGAACCCGTCAGCAATGTGTTTGAATCCAGTGACACTTTCAGGAATTCAGAGGGTGACATGAGTACTGCAAATGCGAATCAAACAAACCATCTTGAGTATCCTGAAATGTTTGCGATGGAAGATGTGGCGAATGAGTCGTCTGGCAGCAGCTCCTCAATCAGTTCATATTCAGAATCCGATGCATACGAAAGCGATTCAGAGCGGAAAAAACGATCCGCCGCAAAACTCTCGAAATTACAAAAGCGCGCGCTGCAACTCGCTTCAGCGTCAGGCGATCCTCTTTTCTCAACGAAAACCAATTCACAGTCGAAAAAGATCAAGTTGGTTTTGCGAAGAGATGCAGCGAAAAATGATTTGGCTGCACTTTCTGCATCCTTGTCGGATTCAGTCAGACAGTCCTCTGGTGTGGATTTGTGTCGTGCGACGCCTTTGAGTGCTTCGGCGCCGGGAATAAGGACCCGCGGAAAACCGACTGTTTCTTCCATGGATGGCACCACTGGCAATGAACCGAAACCAGAAAAGGTGATGAAAAAGCGCGGGCGACGGCCTGGCACTACTGTCGTAGATGGGAGGGTTGTACTGGTTCGTTCTTGTTGTATTCTTTGGGACTTTAGTCACCAAATTGACTGTCTCGTCTGGTTTGGTCTTTTTTTAGAAATCTGAACTCCATCTCATGGAGCTTGGGGACTTGCTACTGCCACCATCCCCACCGCCGCCACCTTCAATGATGCCGAAACCATCAAGAATCAGTTCGCGAAGATCGTCATTCAAGTCGACTCGGAAAGGCTCATTGAAATCATCGCTACCACAACTCCTCGAAACACTTCACAATTCAGACTTGAAATCTTTGGTTGCGCGTGAAACGCAGTCATTGACGGTCGGTACATCAGCTGTCGGATCTTTATCAACGGCGATGGATCAACCATTGTTTGGAAACGCGCAAATGAAACCTGAAGAAAACTCTGTTCCGGTTGACGACAGTGCTGCGAGCGGAGAATCTGTGGCTATCGACATTAGCGATGATGTATCCACTTCATCCATATTTGATGAATCAGAAACTCAAACGAACGACTCGACCCACTTTGAAATCGACGCAGAATTGATCTCAGGCGAGCATGTAGCTAATTATTCAGAGTCTTTTGACGCAAACGGAGCCGCACCTGCCTTGGCTGGATCACAGTTATCGGAAGAATCAGCAACATCATCCCACGCTGCAATTTTGACTTCAGCAACAATCCACTCCCCCACTTCATTCAATCCCTTGCGCCGATCACGATCCTTGAAAGTTGGCGCATCGAAACAAAAGTGTTCTCGAAAAGATTCTGGCATCTCAGCAGCAAACAACTTGAAAAAGATGGATGGAGCAGCGTTATCCGAGGGAGTTGCGATATCAGCAGAGTCTGTACATCAGCTTGATTCTTTGTCGCCGCCAGGGGCTGGAACACTATCAACACGAGCACATTCATCGTCATCTTCCACGGGCGCACCGACAGCAACTGGAACCGGCATTTCTCCGCATATTGCACTTGCAATGTATTCAAAAGTGCAAGTATGGGAGTTTCATATTTCTGGAATCGGAGTAATGCGACGCGTGTCGGATGGATGGTTCAATTGTACACACATTTTGCGGTTGGCAGGGTTTGGGGAAAAATCAAAGCGGACCAAGATTCTCGAACGAATTGTGGAAACTGGGATGGCTGAAAAAATTCAGGGTGGAGTTGGAAAGTATCAGGGAACTTGGTAAAAAAAAATGTGCTGTTTTTTTATCTTTCGTGATCAAGGGAAAGCTGACATGTTTTTATTGGTTTCGCAGGATTCCATTTGAGCGAGCGTTGAAGATGGCGCAAGAGTATGGCGTTGCAGGAAAACTGGCACCGCTATTTGAGATTCCTGTTTGATTGTTGCAGATAGCGTTGTTTCGTATTACTATTTAACATTCTTTTGTTTGTCTCTTTTCTTGGGGCTGTATACCACTTTGTTTTGATCTTTTTTTGTTGTGTGGTCCTCGTTCTCTTTGGTTTCACCCACGCACATACACACACACCCTCGCTCTGGCATCTCTTCTTTAAATAAACTGACCCTGCATGAATGTCATAACCGTCCCTCTCAATAAAATGCAGTTAAGCTCTGTTTAGGCCACATCGAAATCCCAATCAGGTACGTTTTTGATACACCCAAATATCATCATCCCCCCTTGGATCCAGACCATGCTTGACCGTCAACCCAGAAACCTCATCCAAATTAAAACAAATCGCAACAATCGTCACGCCACGTTCAAACAACCGCACAAGCGTATCCCGAAACACGAGCGCAAACTCTGGACTCAAAAACACAACCAACACCGTCACTTGTTGCAACCATCCTCGCACAGGGTCCATTTCGACATTTCGGAAATCTTGTTCAAGAAATTGGACAGTTTCTGCGTCTATTGTTGAAAGAGTTTTGCAGAGCGTGTGCCAAGAATTCCTTGCTTGAGAGATGACGAGTGGATCGCATTCAACACCCACAGCTCGAGTGACACCAAACAATGCAGATGCAGCAGCACATATGCGTCCATCCCCGCATCCGAGGTCCAATACTATATCGGAGGGAGTGCATTCAGCCATCCGCAGTGCTTTGATGACACGAGTGATGGATGTTGGGATGAATGGTGCAAATGTGTCGTCTTCTTCGATCCAGCGAGGGAAATTTGTGTCGGTTGGTGCAATGTCGTCGTCGGTTGGGTATAGTTTGTGGAGCAGCTGTAGGGTTACTTGTTCAGTGTCCATTTTAGTTAAAATAATTTGGTGAGCGGGAAAAAAAGAAAAGAGAATCAAAATACAGAAAAAAAAAGGGAAAAAAAAAAAGAGAAAAAAAAAAAGGAAAATCAATCCGACTTCTTATACACCCAAATACCATCAACACCGCTAACACCGCCTTCAAACCCTTCCTTCAATTTCAAACCCTTCAAATTGGCCAAATCAAAACAAACAGCAACAACCGTGACACCGCGTTCATACACTCTCACCAACCAATCCTCACACTCGCGACTAAACTCGGGCGTCAGAAATGCAACTAGAACCGACACTCCTTCCTCCACAACAACACGCTCCAACCACGCCGTGTCGCGAATATCCTTCTCGTAAAATGTGACACGTGTATGCATATCTACTGGTACTTGACACGCATTTGAAACAACACTCGTCAACGCGTCACGCGCCTGTGAAATACACGCTGCATCGCTATCAATGCCCAACGCTTTTCTAACGTTAAACTCAAGCACGGCGGAAACACAGAATCGTCCATCGCCGCAGCCGAGATCCAACACGACATCGGTTGATGTGCACTCGGCAAGTTGCAGGGCTAAACGGACTCGGTGGATGGATGTGTGGATGGGTGGGCCGTAAGGGCCGTCTTCTGGCATCCACCGTGGAAAGTTGTTTTCTTCTGGTGCGCTGTCGTTGGGGTATATTTGCTGCAGGATGCTGTCATTCATTACTGTGATTTCGGAGATGGGCTAAAACCTTAGAGACGAAAATCTGGGATTGTCAGAAAAAAATACATGTAGTTGGTTCAGAAAAGTGAACATTATTGCTTCACCAGTCAACGCGATATAGAACGGAAAACAGGCAAGAAAAAGAAAAAAGAAACAACAAGAAAAGGGGAACATAAAGGAGAGAAAAAAAAAAGGGCAACATAAAAGAATCCCTCAAAGTCCTAAAACCCAACTAAAAGAAAAACAAAACTCATCCAACCAAGTGGTAAATGAAAAATACGCGTCTATTACAGAGGGATACCAGCAACCAACTCCTCATTACACTCCTTCACAAGACGCACTTGAATATCCCCAAGCCCCCTTGTAGCAAACCCAGCCTCGCAGTACGCAAAGTAGTACTCCCACCTCCTCCGGAACTCGTTTGTATACACATGATGCAGACCCGTTGCATCCCGCACCTCGTCAAACTTGTCCATGAACGCTTCACGCCACAAACGCAACGCTTTCGAGTAGTGTGGCCCAATGTTGTGCAACTCGTCGATAAACAATCGGCCTTCAGAGCCTTTGTAAATAGCGTCTGTCAAGGAAGCGACGCAAGGGCATTGTCCACCGGGGAAAATGTACTTTTGGATGTAGTCGATTTCCTGCGTGTAGGCTTTAAACCGCTCGTCGGCAATGGTAATTACTTGCAAACTCAGGATTCCGTCTGGTTTCAACAGTTGGTCCATTTTCGCAAAGAAGGTTGGCATGAATTCTGCGCCCACAGCTTCAAGCATTTCTACAGTCACGATACGGTCAAATTGTCCGTGCGTGGATGGGTTCATGAGGCGGTAGTCTTGTAGGAGAACTGTGATGCGGTCCGAGAACCCGGCTTTGGCGATACGTGCTTCGGCGAGAGCTTTTTGTTCTTTGCTGAGGGTGAGAGTTGTCACATGACAGTCGTACAATTTCACAGCTTCGATTCCAAGAGCACCCCATCTAGATGGGAAACAGAAAATGGATGAGAATTGTCTTTTTTTTTTTCAAACAGGAACATTGCGCGCAATCCCGACTCACCCAGTGCCAATTTCCAAAACATGGTCGCCCTTCCGAATTTCGGCCAACTCAAGCATACGGTGAATCTTGCGCAACTGCGCACTCTCAAGACTCTCGTGCTCGTTCCCAAGCTCCCAAATCGGGCAGCTGTACGTCATGGTAGGGTCTAGGAAACTCTCAAACATTTCGTTTCCGAGGTCATAATGCGCTTGAATGTTGAGTAGACTGTTGTAGATGGTGTTTGGAATTTTGCTATGGATAATGGCGTTGAGCAGAGAATTGAGGTTGAATGGAAGGACTTCCATGGCGGCGAGATGTTTA
Organism: Chytriomyces confervae; assembly: GCA_006535975.1. NCBI lineage: Eukaryota > Fungi > Chytridiomycota > Chytridiomycetes > Chytridiales > Chytriomycetaceae > Chytriomyces > Chytriomyces confervae. Next base: position 31,991 of record QEAP01000095.1, read on the forward strand.
CGGTTTCGAATAAAGATCTGCATTGTTTTTTTTTGGTTTTTTGTTTTTGGTTTAGATGAGACAAAACAGGGCTGATGAGAAGGGTAAAAACGCACGATAATCAAGTCCGTAAGCCCATCCACTTCGACTTCATTAAACATGAAACTCTCTCCAAATCCAAGCGCACTGTAAACGGCAAGACGCGGCCAAAACGCCCGCTTGAGAACACGGATGGTCGCAATTGTGACGCCTGGCGCACGGGCTTCACCAAACGTATAAACGGGACTCGCGATGGACGACTTTGCGGCCGTTTCATCAATGAGAGTAACGTGGCCTGTGCGCAAGTTTGAAAGCGTCTTNNTTCATACCTTGATGCATGCGTACCGCGCTGGTGGAGAAAAATGCATTTGTTTTTGGTGTGGGTTTAGACTCCAGAGTTCAAATTTATAAAGTTTAAAGCACCCAAACGCCAAGCGCCAATTAAAAAACAAACCTAGATCCGAGGCAGCAGTGAACGGGGCCAACACGAACGAAGAGAGGCTGGGAAGGGGAGCGACGGCCGACGTGGTCAGAGCAGTGTTCTTGAAACTAGTGGCATGAAAGTCATTCTCGTGCTCGTTCTCGCTGGGAGTTTGCGAAGCAATTGTAGCGTCGTCTGAGGCAGAGTCTGGGAGTGACTGGGAGGATGAGTTGCGGCGGTGGAGCATGACGGCGGCGGTGGTGGTTGTTTGTTTGGCTGGCATGGGGGAAAGGTGTTTGTTCGTGTTTTTATGCTTTTTGTTGAGGGAGATGCGTGTTGTTGCATTTCAAATCAGGCACTGAGTAATGATGAAAGGAGTTTTCCAAATTGGCGTTGACAGCTTTTTTCATTGCTTCGTAATAAACACTTGGACCCATTGATCACCAAACGCGTCTTGTCCCATTGAGCAGCAACTTGTCCCATTGCCTCTTGTCCCATTGCATCACATTGCATCACACTACATCACACTGCATCGCACGGCATCCACTTCCCCCCCAACGAGCATGAACCGATTCGAGGCGGCAGAGACGGCCCGAGTATGTGAGTATGGCCGCCGGACCCGTGCTCGGCCATGAGTTTACGGAAGCGGCTCGGTTCAGGGAGGTTTTTGAGCGTCGTGTGCCGTGGACAAACTGGCGAAACATTTTCCGACTTTCTTTTTTCTTAGGTCGGTAGAGTTTGTGGGGCAAGCGGATGGGCCAGTCCTGTCTGTGTGTGGGTATCCTGAAGATGGCTGTGTTCAAGCTCTTGCGATAAACTAAAATGTAAAAATAAATATTTCCAAGTCTCCATCTCCATCCATTATATCACGTCACTGAAACACGTTGCAGGCCCAAACCAACACATGAGCAACAGCAGCACCAGCAACAAAACTGCAAACAAACAACAACCAACAAAAAAACGAAATAAAACAACCCCTGGTGATTTATTTCCTCTTTCCCTCAGTCGTTGAAGATCCAAACTGACTCCTGACATTCAACAAGCGCTGCCTTAAAGACGCGTTCACACTCTTGAAACTGTTCCCAATGTACCGCATGCCCGCGTCCAACCGCGTGCCTTTCATCCTCGCCGCCACTCTCGGCGTCAGCGCCGCAGTCAGGCCAAGACGCACCGGCAGAAACAGTTCATGCACTGCGAATGCAACCAAAGCAATTCCAGCAGAAGAAGCATTCGAAGAATCCGAATTCGTCGCCTGCGATTTGGATGCTTCGGATTCAGACTTTGACGCATCAACAACTGGCTCTGTTGAAGGAATGTCTGGAGAAGTGATGTCTGTCGACGATGGAGTGCTGCTGGATGTCCAGTCAAAGGGAAGTCTTTGCATCACGTCTTCAGCGCTGAGACCGCTCGAGACAATGGCTGTGTAGAACCCCGCAAATGAAACGAGACTCAGTCCGGCGTAGGTCACCAGAGCAGCGGGGCCATGTTCGGCAATGAGATCCTTGATGCCCTTCTTTGGCTGCTTGTCGCTGCTGGATGCCTGCTGCGTTGAGAAGAGACGCTGGCGGTGGTGGTGGTGGTGGAAGTGGTTGATGCGCCGAGCAAGGAGCAAGCGTGCCAGCATTTTTTATTTTATTTTTTATTCCATCATTTGTAATGGTCCGTCCCCCCTTTCAGAAGGTCATGACGCGGTCGATCCATTTTGCCTGAAGCTCTTTTGCCATGGGAAACAGGAGCAGGTTCGCGACATACAGTCGCCGGTGAACACAAAAACAAAATTTTATTTTGTTGCACTCAATTTCCCAAAAACGCTAACTTGGACTTTGATCGCAGTGGCCCTCTTGTGAATGGACACGGAACGACCGAGACGACTGCTGCTTCAAATGATCCAAGATCCAAAGCACAATACAACGTTGGGTATCGCCGGTGTGCCGTTGGTTTGTTCCGAGGTGAAACCGGTGCATCTGGAAAATAATAAAAGTAAAATCACTTGTGAAATTCAGTGGACCACATTTTATTTCCATCCACGCAAACGCGCAACTCCCCAACACAAAATCAGTCCGCATACATTGCCGCCACATGAACCTTATGCTTATTCGCAATCGCCTTCCTCTGCAACTTCATCGCCGCCGTCAACATGCCATTCTGCGGTGTCCATTCTTCAAACGTTAAAAAAACCTGTCCCACAACTTCAGCCGGTTTCAATCCAATCGATTTCGCTACATCTTTCAAACTACCCAAAACAGCTGCACGGATGTCTTTACGAGTGCATAATTCTTCGTAATCCAAATGGTCTACATCCACGCCTGGAGTTTTGTTGAGTTCTGCGGCGAGGTTGCGGATTTCTTTTTCAATGGGTTGGATTAGGGCTACGGCGTATGATTTCTCAGAGTCTGCGTGAATGCAAATGTTGTGCACGTATTTCGAAACTTTGTAATTGGCTTCGAGCTTTTCGAGGGCAATGTACCTGTTATCCAGCTGGTGAGTTATATCTGTCAAATAAAAAAAAAATCACATCAAAAACAAAAACTCAACTCTCCATTCGACAACTTGACCAAATTCTTTTTCCTATCAATAATGCTCAACGTCCCATCCGAATTCCATTCGCCAATATCACCCGTCATGAGCCATCCATCCTCTGTAAACACTTCCTTTGTAAGTTCTGCCTGCTTGTAGTATCCTTTCATGATACTTGGGCCACGCGCCCAGATTTCGCCTTGTGGCTTTGGCACGTTGGAGCTCTTGTAGCCGGCTTCTGCAACGTCCACGAGTTTGAGCTCGACGCAAGAAACAGGCGCACCCGTGATTCCTAATGCAGCTGCCTGTTTCACTTCTTGAATGGCAAGAACAGCGGTCGCCTCTGTTTTTGATGGGGAAAAGAGGGGAACAAAAAAAAATTAGATGATTGCATCTTCCACACATCAAGATGCAGGACGGATCAAAGGGGGAAAAAAAAAAGGTATACCTGTCATTCCGTAACCGTTAATCACCTTTGTGGCTGTGACATTCAGAAACTGCTGAGTCGATTTGGGCATGGGTGCTCCACCCGATACCGCAAACTTCATGCGTCCACCCACTTGGTCCTTGATTTTGTTGAACACGAGCACATCCAACGGGTACGCCAGGAACTCCAAGCCCGCTTGCATGAGCCACCACTAAAAAAAATAAATAAAAAGTCCAAATGAACACACACACACTCGCCAAAAAAAGAACAAAATTTTCAATCCGGTTACGCGCATTTACCTTGATATTATAAGCCGCATGAAAAATCATCTGCCCAACAGTTCCCGCACCACGAATCTTGCTATCCACCGCTTTCCGGATCCCCTCCCAAACAGCAGGAACACCTGCAAACACGGTCGGACGAAGTTCACGAATATCGCCTTTACAGTTTCGGACAGACGCGTCCGTGAGTGTTTTTACGCCGCCGTATCCGATTTGAACGTTCATGTAAAGCAGCGTCATTTCGATTGTGAATTCTAAAATGTGGGCGAGGGGGAGGTAGGCGAGGAAGACTTCCTGGACTCCGCGCTCCACGTATGCGTCTAGGTAGATTACAGCGCCAGAGACTTTTTTTTTTTTTTTTTGGAGGAAAGATTTGGAATGAAAGGAAAGCATTAATGAAACATTGTCTTCTTGGCTGATTTGGACTCACTGGCTGCGACAACGTTTGCGTGTGTGATCATGACTCCCTTTGGTGGACCTGTCGAACCGGACGTGTACATGATCAAAGCTAGATCATCCTTGCCAGGAGCGACGAAAGGCACTGGGTTTTTCTCGCCTGCATAAAAATAAAAAAGAGGATGAGTTCAATGGTCGCGCGAATAAACGCCAAAAAAAAGCACAAACCAAGCGCCTTCAATTCATCCAGAGACAATACACTCAGCCTTGGGTGATCCTTTTTCAGCTGCTCCAAATGCTTGACATCAGCTGTTCCGCTATACACGACCGATTTCAAAGTCTTGACGTTTGGCGCGATATTTTTGATTGCGGGGAGCAACTCTGCGTTCGTAAACACGGTCGAGACTTCACATTCTTGAAGCGAGTGCGAGAGCCCTTCTTCGCCGAGAGTTGCGTACGCGGTTGTGATTGTGATGGATTGCATGAAGCATGCCATGGCAGTGAACATCCAGTCGCGGCTGGTTTTTTTCAAAGGAGACGGCTTTTTTAACGAATTGCACACATACACACACACTCGCGCGCGCGCTCGCTCGCTTGTTCATTTGTGTGTTTATAGGTTTTTTTTATACCTTGTGTCGGCAAAGATGGTCAGCTTGTCTCCCTTGCCAAGGCCAAGAGCGCGGTACCCAGAGGCATACGCAGATATAATGACTTTTGCTTGGGCCCATGTAAGCCAATCATACGGCCCCATTTCAAAGTATTTCCATCGCTTCATCTGTGTGTGGGAAGTGAGGGTTCAGTGCAACGAAACGTATGGGGTTGGATGCTGCATCATCCTCACCTCCTTCACTTCACCGCCACCAGGAACCTTTTTCGTGACTTCCTTCTCCTCTTCAATAACCCGAACAACGGCACGCTGGCCAAACATTTGCACATCCTTGTGCTTGTCGAAGCCACGCGTGACGATATCAAAAACTGTTTCGACTGACTCTTCCGGTGTGGTGGTCAGTGTTTGCGGGGACTTTGCGCTGCGGCGGATGGGACCGCTGGATGCGGAGGATGTGTCTGCGAGAGGGACGGACTGCGTGCGTAGGTTCACCATTTTTAAGGCTGATTTTGTTGTTGTTTGCTTGGAAGGATTTGTAATGCATCCGTCAACAGGTCAACAAAGGGGCGACACTTGAAATGCAGCGCGCCGCTCGCATTGGCCCTTTTTCCCTTCCTTCTCGATGCCAATGAAAATATACTCAATAGTCCGCGACAAGAGCCTAGCCTTTATTTTATGGTTTGCATAAACCACGCCAACTCGCTTAATTGTTACTCAGAGGTGTTAAATTGCCTGCTTGATCGATGCTCAGGATATTTGTGAACGTGAACACTTTCCCATTTCGCACTGGAAAAACTGATATCAAAACCCATGCTTTTTCACAAAACGTGGGAATCGGGTTCGGGGGCCTCTTTCGCAGTATTGGCCGCAGCTCGGTATCCAGTCTTGTCAACTCCTGCCTTACTTTCTACTTTCGCACGCTCATTGGCCATTTGGTTCATGATCGCCGGCAGCTTCAACACCTTGGAGACATCGTAATCGCTTAAATCAGTCGGCTGCAAATTGTGATACGCCGGGCTGATTTTGTTGTCTGCGGCAATGATGCTAGGAAGCTTTTGATTCATTGCTGCGCTGACATATGCCTGACGCGTTTTCCTCCTTCGATCTACTTGTCGCTCTGTTTCGACATATTCCCTCGCGAAATGGGACTTGCTGAACCATGTCCGGTAATTGGTTTGCATGAGTTCGGGGGTATTGATGTTGCGGCTTTTCCAGAAGCTTGGGTCTGCTGCATCGCTAAGGTCAAACAGATTTCTTGTGGAGGTTGAAACCAGGTTGAGTATACTTTGTCCACGCGTCTCTGGCTGTAGTGGGGGTAACGCTTCGGTCGATGCTGCCAACGCAATTGGATGTTTATCAGCCGCAGTTCCCTCTTCTTCGTTCATACGGAATGTTGAAAGCGACAGCTGCTTTCCAAGATGTTTCAAATTTCCATCTCCCATTCGAGAAACTGAACTTTCAGCATCAGGCACACTCAACGCAGAAATCGAAACATCGCGGCTCAAAATCGGTGTAACGCTTTTGCACGGAGAAGAAACGCCGTCTTTCTGGTTTGGCGTTAATGAAGAACTTGGACAGCGACTTGCATTCTGAGACCGCAACTTGTCCATCACGGACAGAGACGCACGTCGGAAGCGGTCTTTGGAACCACCGGCCTCTGCCAGCTGTGCTGCTCGCTCAACGCGCTCGTCTAAATCGAGGACATCGGGTGGTTTGAATGTTTCACTTGGCTCGCTCCAGTCCCATGCTTGTTCCTGCCCAAACGTTCCAATATAGAATCCGTATCCCTGAAAAATGTGTTGCTATCAGAAAACTATATTTATCAGCAAAAGAATCCTCACTGTAAACAGCCGCGATGTTCCATCCGTGCTTCCAGTCAAGATATTAGTTTCGATAATATCCAGCGTAACGATACATCTCAAATGGGCCCGGAATTCAACCAGTGTTTTCGGTGGAGTGATATCCTCCCGCCCATCAATGCACGTGTCTTTGATGCTGTAGATTGTGACCCATCCTGCGGTGTCTCCAGTGATGAGGAGCGAGTTGCTCGGGTTCGTGCACATTGCGTAGATGCTTTCTCCCTCTCGCCCTACAACACCTGCAAGCGTCGGGGAAAGGTGAGGAATTTGAACCCTTCAAAACAAAGAGACACGTGTTACCGTTCATTTCCCACATGAGTTCAGCTTCGTTTGTCCTCCACCATCGAATGACGCCGTCTCCTCCAGCCGTCAGCAGTGTGGCAGCTGCATGGTTCGACAGCCGCTCATGCAGAAACACAACTATTGCGCAAAGTCAGCCCCCCCACACACTCAACCTAAAGTTGACTCACCCTGTTCAATAGACTTGTTCAACGCTGTAGCCTCCTGGTCAGGCCACCGCAACTTTTTCAACATGAACCCACTCTGCAAATTGCTCAACACAATCCCTCCGTCAAAACTGGCAGTCACGAGAACATTGGGCGGTGCAAATGCAACGCACATGACGTCATCATTGTGCCATGGCGGTCCGTTTTTCCCCTTTGGGTATATGGAGCATGGGTACTCTTTGTCCGAGTCGTTGTTGCCGGCAAAGATGGTTACTTTGCGGTTCCATCCTACGGCGATGATGTACCGAGTCTCATGCATTTCTATTTGCTGGATGTGAACGGTGGGGGTTAATGTACTGGATGGGGGGGTTAGCGAGTTTCTTACAATGATTTCGGTGACTTCGGCTGAATCGGGTTTAATGAGTTCCTTAATCTTTTGGCCGTTGTGAAAGTTCCAGATATGAATGGTCCCATCTGCGCAAATTAACCCCATGCAACTTGTCAGGTTTATTGAGTTGCAACTGCTACTCACCTCTCGCGCCAGTGATGAGTTTGCGATAACCCAGGTCAAACGTGACGGCCGTCAACTCGCTTTTTCCGTGAGTGTCGGCGAATTTGAAGATGTGGAGACCGCTCAGGGCATCCTGGTGTTCATAGAAACATTACTATCTCAACCATAAAAAGGGCAAACAGTTTTAAAATGCGTACCCAGACATTCACAACGCCGCCGTCACATGCTGTCACCACTTGTTTAAATGTTGGATTATACAATGCTGCACGGAGTGGGTATTCATGGCTTCTTGCTGCTGATGGGGATTTGCTCGACACGTCGGCAGTCTTTTCCTTCAGTCTGTATTCCGTCACATTTCTAGCCAACGCAAAAAGTTTCCCTTGAGTGGGCCCGGTAAAGTAAATGCGGTTCAGCGCGTCATCGATGCCAAGAGGTTCGCTATCGAAGAGAGTTTGAACGCACTGCTGTTTTCGAATGTCCCACACCTGTTGAACAACCAAAATTAGATACACTGTCTTCAAACCACTCAAATATACAAAGGCACAAACCTTTATAATGTTGTCGACACTGAGAGATATAACTTGACCGCTTTCTTCATTAACTGCTAAATCGATAATCGGGCTGTTGTGCCCTTTGAACGACGCCATCGGATTCTTTAATCGATGAGGGTTCCACAGCCGCAGCTGGTGATCAGTCCCGCCAGTGATCAGCGCCACAGGGAACCGCGAATACGTAAACGTGTTGACACCGTGGTTGACTGGCGCCGAGAAATACGTCCACGAGTTTTTCCCGTCTTGCAGCGCGACGACAAGAGACGCGAGAGGGTCTATTGAGCAGGAAACGATTGCGTGCCAGTCGTGGTAGTATTTGATTTTGCCGATCCAGTTGTCTGTTAAATGTTTTCAGTGTTCACTTCTCAGAGGGTCGGCAGCGGTATGTGATACCATGGGCCCTTCGCTTCGACATGGACCCCATTCCCTTCGTAGACCCTCTTCCAAATTGATCCATCAAAATTGTGACACATTTGTTTTTTGCATTATCATTCTTGTTGGAAAAAGCGCTGTTGATAATGTTGACGGTGTAAATGAATCCGCCGTCTGTGCCAAAATAGAAAGTCGATGTTTCAGAATCTTGATTCTCGAGGTCGACAAAGTAGTCCAAGCAGAGAGCGTTGCAGTCTTTCAAGTCGAACCGGATTTTGCTCTGCCACGTTGTTTGGTCTGGTGGTAAATACAGAAGTGTTAGTTGTGAGTAACGTGGAACCAGCAGTTGGGCAAGCGCAACTGTATAGCGTGATTTCATGGTCGTCTGAGGCAATGGCAAACTTGTTGAGCGGTTTCATGTAGATCATATCGTTGATCCACGGCGTTTCTCGGTCAAGGAGTGGATTGTTTTTGTTTGTTCCCAGTAACTTCATTACCTCGCGGCCATCCAGTGATAATGTTTTAAGGCTTTTCAATATTTCCATCAGCTACCAAATAACAACTACCGAATACAAGCATAACAAAGAAACGCACCCGACATTCAAAAAACACTTTTGCAGCCGAAACTTGTCACTCCAGTAACAGATGGTACCCTCCCTGCTGCACGTGACGTACTTTTTGTTGTGTTCCAGATAGACAACATTAACAATGCTTTCTCGATGTGGACTAGAGTGCTTGGGTGTTGGGTTCATTGGATTCGGGACTTCAAAAAGTTGTGTGTTGGCTTCCTCCAACATTTGGCTTTGCCGCTCTGCTCGAAGTAGCATGAACGCACTGAATTCTTCCCAGTCGATTGCGTTGTCCGTGTTTGCGTCAATCTTCCTGGGAGATATCGAAACGCGTTTAAGTGTTTGAACAACAAGTAAGACTGGGTAGAACTCACATGAACAACAGTGCCATCTGCTCGTCATTCAATCCTTCTCCGAGAACCATTCCAAACGACCCTTTGAAATCTTCCATTGTCATTGACTTGTTGCCGCGATTCTATCTCCCCGCCCTAAGGATATTAGTGCTGTCTCCAGAGAGAAGGACTTTCGAAAATACCTGAAACACGGTCATGAGCTCCCGGAAATGGTTCAAGTTGATTTCGCGCTCTGCTCTGTAAAGCGCTTTATCCTTTAACAAGTTGTCCTTGTTCATTTTCGAGATAAGTTTCATGGTCCGTTTCTTTTTTTCGAGAGCCAGTTGCGCGATGGCTGCAACAGAGAAGGCGCCGGCATTTGCGGGAGCGGCGCGTTTTGTGTTGATGGGTATCTTGCCGTTGGCTTGAGCAACAGCGAGTTTTGCGGCAATTGGCGGTAGGTTTGAGTTGGTTGACATTTGAAGATGTGTTTGTGGGGGGAACTGTAAATCTTTCGAGTCAGTGCAAATCTAAGCGCACACAAAGCCCGGATCAGCAAAACACTTATCGACACGCATCGTACTCTCTTCCCTCGTTGCATTTGTGGAAGTTTGAGCAAGTTCTAAAAACAGAAATGACAACACGGGTAATTACAAATGAAAATGAAAACGAGGCTCGCAATTGCCATTTGCGTCTGCGTTCTTGTCCTTCTCACAGCGCTGTTCCAGTGTCTGTCCGTCAACAACCACACCCATGCAACCACCGTCTCGAGTGTCCCAAGCATCGCAGCTGAAGACCGCATCTCGCCAGAGACATTCAAACAGCTGGCAGATTTCTACTTTGGCTACGACTCTTCAGCATCAGCGCATCCAACTCCACTCACGCAAAACTCGTCCATAGAGACAATGATACCCAACCGATCCGTCGTTTTTGTCAATTCTTGGGAAATGAAGGCCTTCATTGAAAAAATCCTTCCCCGCATAGGCGTGCCCATCGTACTTGTCACTGGCGATACAACAGGTGTTTCCATGCCGTTGGGTGTTTTGGGTACGGAAGAGACGGCCAAGCTTGTGGCGGATCCTAGAGTTCTCCAGTGGTTCACAATGAACTGCGATGAAGGAGCGCAGACTTTTGCGCACAAAATCAGATGCATTCCTATTGGCGTCAATTCGTACATTGATTCATTGATTCTTCTTCAAGAACTGCATCACGAAGGTGTGGGACTTGTCCGTGGTGGGATCAAGCAGAATCTTCGAACACACAAAGCTGCTGGGAAAAACAACCTGTTGGTTTCATTCAATACCTTCACGAATGAGGCGGTTCGGGAACCAGTATTTCAGTTGTTTTGCGGCGATGCTGGGGATGACATCTCGAATGGGATGCGCGTTATTCGCGAATCTTTGGTCACTTGTTACGTCAACAACACTATGCCGCAAAAGGAGTTTTATAAGTCGTATCTATCGACTGCCAGATTTGGTACAATGATTGGAATGTTTTCACGGATTTGTGCTGACAACTCTTGCAGTTCTAGCACCACATGGAAATGGACTGGACTCTTACCGCGTGTGGGAAACACTTTTTCTTGGGTCATACCCCATTGTCAAGACGTCGTCACTCGACTCGCTGTATCAGGATCTGCCCGTCATCATTTTGGATGAATGGGATGATCTGACACCGGAAATGCTTCAAAAGGAGTTTGCTCGCTTTCGAAGGCTTAATCACAACTACGAGAGACTTTACTCGCGATATTGGAGGAACGTAATGAGGCAATGGCTGTTGAACAACTAAACAAAATTATGCCTGAACCTATTCTGTTTCTTTTTGAACAAGTTAAGTTTCACACATCTGAGCATTGGCCGCCCATGTCAGGTCCACCTCCACCACCTCCGCCGCCGCCAATGATGGGAGGTCCTCCACCTCCACCACCACCACCTCCGATGATGGGCGGGCCGCCGCCGCCACCGCCTCCGCCAATGATGGGTATGCATACAGTCTCCTCCACTTCTGATCGTGCATTCTCACCAGTCAATCTACATCCTAGGCGGCCCTCCTCCACCACCTCCTCCACCACCATTCATGGGCGGAGGACCTCCACCGCCGCCACCGCCTCCAATGATGGGAGGAGGTCCTCCACCTCCACCACCTCCACCAATGATGGGCGGCGGACCACCTCCCCCTCCACCTCCTCCAATGATGGGTGGTGGACCTCCTCCACCTCCACCACCGCCGGGTGGTGAGTTGCAGAGCATTGTTTGTAAAACGGTTTTCGAATCTCAAGCCTCATCTTTCAGGAGGCCCACCACCACCACCTCCACCGCCTGGATTTGGAGGAGGACCGCCGCCTCCACCTCCCCCACCAGGATTCGGTACGTTGAAATACGTCTTTTGATCAAAAAGAAAAGATAGAAAGTCGCATACTCAGTTCCATCGTTTTTTGCTCTGCAGGAGGAGCCCCACCCCCACCCCCGCCCCCAGCCGCTGCCACCAAAGCACCTGTAGACGCCCAAGCCGACATGTTCAATGCAATCAAAAACGGTGGCTTCAAACTTAAAAAACGCGGCCCACCCCCCGAAAAATCCATCATCGATCAACTCAAAGGCCCCGAAGTCAGCCCCGAAGAAAAAGCGCGTCTCGCAAAACAAGCAGAAGAAGAATTGCGCAGTAGTTTGTTTATCGAGTTATTGGGACACATGGAAACGAGTAACGGGAATTTGGAGGAGTTGACGACGAAAGCGGCGAATAGTACAAAAGTTGCGAGGGGTTTCATTTTTAACCTTGTAAGGAAAGAGTTTGTGGACGCGTTCAGGAGCAAAGAGAGTATGCCGCCGAATGGGAAGAAGGATCCTGCGCAGGTGTATGCGGGTATTGAAGTGAACCGTGCAATCAAGTTGAAGGATCGATCGGAGGCGGATGTGAAAGATCAAATTGAGAATGGTGGAATTGTTGCGCGAGTGCACATGTATCGATTCGATGACAAGGCGCAAACTCACACGTTGGACGAGATTGTGTTGTTGAAAGGGAGAGCATTCCCAAAACCGTTGCCGCCGTTTTCAGAACCCGAGCCAGTGAAGGATGGATCGCGGTTAAAAATGAACGAATGGGATGCATGGGAAAAGCGGCGCGATGATTATCGTCAAATGGACTACTTTCAATTCGAACTCAACTTTAAGAAGGTGAGCATGTAAGCGGGTCCTTTTATCCTCTTCAATCCTCACACGATTCTTTATGCAGCTCATGGATCAAGACCAAATCACAACACTTCAAATGAAAAAACTCGAACAAACTCAAATCGCCATGCGCCGTATGGCCGACTCACTGTCGAAACAGTTTGAAAACCATACCACCGACGAACTCAAAGAAGTTGTTGAATCGATCCCAAAACAATTGCGCGAATTCCGTGAACGACTTGAAGCAGAGAGCGGAGTCATTCTGCGCGGAGAAGGAATCAAACTGACGCCAGAGTTTATGAAAAAGAACATGAAAAAGAGCGCTTCTTTGTTGGCGGCAGAGAAGGCGTTGGCGGTGGCTGCGGCGGAAGAAGCCAGATTGCGTGATGAAGAAGCGAGAGCGAAGGGGGCGGCAACTGCGGCAGAGGCTTCTCCGCCAGTATTTACTTACAAGTCCTTTTTGGAGAAGGCTTCTGAGGCAAAGGACGGCGGCGATTTCGATAAACTGCTTGACTCTGTCACGTCCCAAATGATGTCGGACGATGAGGAGGAGACGGTCAAGACTTCAAAGCGTCTGAACCGGTTGAGGACATTCCATGTTGGCATCAAGTCTCGCGGTCACAAGTTTAACGAAGTTTAAAGTATTGGCAGAAATCGCTGCTACAGTCGCAATAAATTCATCAGTTTAACATATCATTGGGAGTCAGAACTAAACGCGCTGTACAATTCCCATAGGGGATACTTATCAGCCATCATCGATTTTCATAGCGTCAACTTTATCTTGAAACGAAACCTTCACAGTGCGGGTTCTTTCAACGGGGACATTGCGATCCGAGTGATACTTCTCGCAATCCTTCATCCATGTCTCTTCAATTGCGCGTCGACAGTCAGCTTTCACTGCGCCTATTTTACTCCGCATGGCTGAGTCAAGCACAAACGTTTCATAGTGTTCGAGATTGTAAACAAGGTGCAACAGCGGTTGCAGATTGGCGTGAAGAATTGCGACGCTGTCATTGTAAGCAATCCACTGCTCGTCGCATGCGTCGCCGTCAGTCCGTGCCTTTCGACGACTTTTGGTCAGTTTGAGGCTGTGCTTGGTCGTGTTGAATTGCGCGTGGAAAGAAAGAGTTTCGGCGTGCTGACTGTCGTTGGTTTTTCGTTGCATGTCTCCACTGCCGCTTGTTTGTGCATTGTTTTGATGCCATTATTCTTTATTGTCACCACGTGTGGCCGATTGCTGCGCATGAATAAACGTATATCCTCGTGCATAGACATGAATGCAAACAGTGGAGGAGATGTCCGACAAGGTCCGACCGAAAGGGCATCGAATAAATGCAAACAGAAAGAAAATGTAAAGTGAAAAATATACCCGCAACAAGTGAAAGCCACAGCACGAACATGTTCTCGAGGTGCTTCGCTCTGTCTCCTGCCATACACGCTCGCATCAGCGTCAACTTGCGAAGAATCCCACTTGCGACTGTCTTTAGTCGAGATATCAAACCATACCTGCACCGCCACCTCGCAACTTCAACAACACGTCGGGTCGTCTCAAAAAGTCCTCGAGACATTCGCAAAGCCATCGTGAAACTCGTCGGTGAGGACTCAGCGGACAGGCTGCTTTCGATTGAAGGCTTTGCTTTTCGGACTGATGCGCTGCTTCCGACCCTGGACCATCTCACGCATCAAGTTGGAGTGAAGAATGCTGTTCGATTGCTTTCATCCGGCAGTTTTTGCGCTCGTTATGATGCTCTCCTTCCAGTTTTGGATCATCTTTCTGACAAGTTGGGGACGAAATCGGCAGTCATGTTGCTTTCGAAAAACAGCTTCAGTGCTCGAGCTGAGGATCTCCTTCCAGTTTTGGACGTCCTGTCAAAGAAATTAGGGGCGAAATCAGCCGTTTCTTTGCTTTCTGCAGGAAGCTTTTGTACGCGTGCGGACTCTCTACTTCCTGTTTTGGACATGTTGTCAGAGAAGGTTGGGACGCAATCTGCGGTTGCATTGCTTTCAGCAGGAAGCTTTTGTACGCGTGCGGACTCTCTACTTCCTGTTTTGGACATGTTGTCAGAGAAGATTGGGACGAATGCCGCTATATCTCTCCTTTCGAAAAACAGCTTTTGCGCTCGCGTTGAAACACTGCTGCCTCATTTGGACTTTCTATCTGAGAGGCTAGGAACGGAATCTGCAGTCCGGCTGCTTTCTTCAGACAGTTTTTGTGCTCGTGCGGAAGCTCTCGTTCCGATGTTGTTGTCTCTGTCAAAAGAAATTGAGATGGAACCTGCCGTGAGGCTGCTTTCTACAAACGGCTTTTGTGTTCGCGTTGAGACTCTCATGCCAATATTGGACTCTCTATCAAATGCGATTGGGTCAAAAGTGGCAGTGGCATTGCTTTCGAAAGACAGCTTTTGCGCTCGTGCGGAAGCTCTGCTCCCCATCTTGGATCGTCTGTCAAATCGATTTGGAATAGAATCTGCTGTCCGTCTTCTTTCCCATGGCAGCTTTTGCGTGCGAGCAGATGAGCTGATGGATAAATTTCCAGAGATTGAAGCCGTGTTGGGTGAAAAGGGTGCCATTCGAGTTCTTGCAAATAATTCTCTGGCTTCTATGGACGTGCCACAGTGGCAAGAATTCATGGAGTTTATTCGAAATGCGCAGCCTGGGGATCCTATGTCGTACTTGGGATCAGCAGGGATTTTGGCAAAGTGCAAAAAAGTGGGTTGGGGAAAATGCGCGGATTTGTATCGGAACGCATCTCAACAAGAGAAGACAAGAGCCGGGTTTGAGAGATTGGTGGATGCATACGCACAGGGAGCTTTGTAGATGTGATTTTATTGGGGTAATATTTCTCTCTTCAAATATATGACATAACATCTCAGGCGAGCAGATGCCAAGGATTCAATAAACCGAGAAAATATTTGCAATCGGGGTCAGTGTGCTGAAACGACACTGCAAGCAGCCAGACTTGACATGGAAAGCCATCACTGAGGACGCCTGGTTGTGACGGCAGATGCATTGCGAACTGTCTTTCTTCAAACGGGGTTTATTACTTCCGAATACACCAAATATCTGCATTTTCTTCCACAAATCCCGCCATACCATCCAAAAACGCGTTTCCCCGTTTCATTCCCTCATCAAACACAACACGCAAAGGGCTCCCAGCTCTTGTAACAGCAACATGCAACCTTCGATCATCTCCCAAAAACCCAATTTTCTCCCTATTGCTCCGAACCAAACTCAAAATCACAGCGTCCTTCTCTGCGATTGTGTAGTAATCGCTCATGGAGGCAAGCACAACCGCATGCGCAGTCAACACAGCGCCGCCTTCAAAGACAAGAACCACGTCAGCGAATGCGCTATCGTTTCGGATCAGTCCCAGTAATGTGCTGCATGCTGTGCTACTTGTTTCCATTGCTGATCAAGGGGGTTACTGCATAAAGAGCTCATCGTTAGTTGGGAGTTGCAGAAGAGGTCAGATGTTGCGTCGTACCTTGCTTGAGAAAAATGTCTTGCCCGCCACTCGAGAATTTAACCGAGATACCCGAGAAGGGAATTAACACCGTCTTTGACATCATGCAGAGAGGGTTCAACCGCATGGGCGATCGGGAGATGTTGAATTCGCGAAACGTTACAATCCTATGCTGTTCATCGAGCCACACGTCCACAGCTTCTCTGCGTAACTCAACCTTCACCCAGACTTCAACGCCGTCGAGCTTCCCACATGTGCTGAAGACGCCGAGGGAATTGGAAAGAAGAGTGGCTTCAAGCCAGCCGAACTTGTGGGACAGGTGTACCTCACTCATGAAGAATGGACTCTACAACACGGACTCTTGCCTGCAGCGGCCATGAAGTTGCAGCGGAAAGCCATTCAGACGCGGCTCAAGAAGAGGTTGCTTTTCGCTTTTGGCAACACGCTGATGTTTCGTTCAAATTTTTTAAACAAAACCAAGCACATGCATCTGCTCAACATTCCCACCGAAGTCCTAGTTCACATCTTTCTGCAGCTCGATCCGTTCAATATCGCAAAGTACCGACGAGTCTGCCACTCCTTCAACAACGTATTGACCGCGCATCCTTTCTCGAATCTGATTGGCCTCGTTCATATTGGAGCGTGTATCAAAGGACGAGTTGATCGCCCGGATCAATTTGGAAATCCCTTCCGGCGGGAGTAGGTCTTTTGTTTCGTTTCGCCGGCGTGCTTTGGGAACAACTACCTGACAAGAATGCAGGAACACGTGAACATTCCAGGATGTGGAGTTTTCAAGAAGTTTCCCGCAAACACTTTGAATGCCATTGCAATTCACGCTCTCACGACGACCAATGTGGCTTCCCTGTTTGAACGCTTCCCTTCGGAGATCAATGTCCGGAGTAAAACTTTCCATTTGGTTGGTCCTCTGCCAAGAACGATCGGCTGCTTGACACAGTTAACATCCCTGAACTTTGGGGGCCCGCTTGGTCTCAATTTTTCGCACAACGTGACCACTGTTCAAAGGACAAATGCCAATTTGAAGGGCAATAACTTGACTGGTCCAGTCCAGTCTGAATTGGGCAATCTTGTCAACTTGAAGAGACTGAATCTAAGCCACACGCTTCTGAACAATATAATACCCGAGAGTTTTGGAAACCTTATCAACCTGGGTTTCCTGAATATGTCTGTCGCAGGGATAACTGGTGGCATTCCTGCAAGTTTTGCGAATTTGGTCAAGTTGGTCCATTTGGATCTGCAGAATAACAAGCTTTCAGGGAAGGTGCCAGACATATTTGGAGGGATGAGCAAGCTGCAAACATTGATATTAAGCAATAACCAGTTGGAAGGAACGATACCACAATCCATCGGTCAATGCACGCAACTGACTAAAGTTGAGTTCGAATCGAATAGCTTTTCAGGTTGTATTCCTGAATCAATTTTCCGACTACCATCGCTTCAAAATATGACGCTGGAAAGCAGCTTGATGGTCTCGTCTATACCACCAAGCTGCAGTGTCAGTGGCCAATTTGTCGAAATGTCGCCTTCAACACCGCTTGATCTCCTGTCACTGAATGTCGCGTCGAATCAACGCAAGGGAGAACATCTTGAAGACACAACCGATGGAGTTGCACTGTTTACGTCACATCTGGATCTATCTCAAAATCGGCTCTCTGGCAGACTTCCGAACTACGTCACATTGCTTACAAATCTTCGGTACCTTCGTTTGCATGAAAATGACCTAGATGGTCCGTTGCCGACCGAAATTGGCGGGTTGATGAAATTGGAAGTCCTGTCGCTTCACAGAAATCAAATCTCTGGTGTAATTCCTGACTCCATCTCCGGCCTTGTCGCGTTGAAGCAGCTGGATCTTAACCGGAACTTGTTGGCTGACCGGATTCCAGATTCAATCACATCTCTTGTGAATCTCACTTGTCTATGGCTGCAACGAAATGAGCTCAGCGGTCGGTTGCCGACAGAAATTGGACTTCTGACTGCTCTCAAATTTCTGAACCTCAGTCACAACCGGCTTTGTGGTGAAATTCCCGAATCTGTAAGAAGCCTGCGTCGTTTGGAGATACTGAATCTCAGTCACAACGAGCTCAGTGGCGAGATTCCACCTGGAATTTCCAGGCTTTCAGCAGTCATCAAACTTCAATTGAGGAACAACCGCCTTATGGGTCCGTTGCACCCTAATATCGGAGCTTTGACCGAGTTGAGGACGTTGGACCTCAGTCAGAATCAACTGATTGGTTCTGTGCCGGAAAGTATTTTGCTACTGTCGTTGCGCTCGCTGGAACTGGATCACAATCAACTGTCGGGTCCGCTTCCGAAATTTGGAATGATGGAATGGATTAAAACCCTGCACCTGGATCACAATCAATTCTCTGGTCACCTGCCAACGGACACCAGAGCCCTGATTCATCTGAAAAGTCTGAATCTCAGTCACAATCAGTTGTCAGGCCCCATTCTGGCATCTAGTTTGTGGTGGGAATCCATCGAATTTTTGAACTTGAGCAACAATTGCTTCCATGGTGATTTGCCCCGCGTAGACTTCGTAAACATGCCAAGAATCAAGATGCTGGATTTCAGCAACAATCAGTTAAGCGGGTTGATTCACGAAAATTTTTTACGTGCTTGTGGAGTGAAGCTGCCAGATCTGAGCGGGACGTTTTCATAACCACTCGACGGACATGCCAGCAACTCCATTTCGTTTTTGTTGGAAGGTTGAAAACGGAGTCTGGCCGTCGCATACTACGGATACTGAGTGGGATGACTGAATAAAGAGTCGTTGAAACTTTTCATGTCACAGATTCTGCACTTCCGCGGTGGAGACTTGTTAACACCGCGACTTTTTATTTAAATGATAGAACTTGATGGACCCAGAAGGTAAGCGCTTGTGGATTCGTCTGGACGAGCGGAATAATGAACGATAGTTCGAAAAAACTGATTCACAGTGTACCAGTTTGTTGAATTCTGGGCAAGCGCATCCCTGCAAGTCTCAACAAACAAATTCATATCCTGACAGACATGGTGAATGAACGAGTCTTGTATCGCTTTGACTGATCTGCTCGTCACCTTCCTCAAACGAAAAGGCCACTTTGAGAAAAATCGGGCAACAAATACTGATGGCACGCAGGTTTATTGAAAACGCATCCTCCTGCGTACGAACCTGAACCCTTTGCTCATCCAAAATAAACTTATCCATCATCACTTTTTTCCGAAAGGCTGCTCCTAAACGGCGCAAACTAAGCAAATTCTGGATGCACAAATTGCGCGAGGAAGTGAATTCATCCCGTCAACACCCAGGATAAGAACCAAAGTTGGATCGAGGGCTGACAAGGCTTCCAGAATCGCTTGTGTAAAAAGTTTCCACTTGCGGCGCGAGGAGCGTATGAGATGGGCTGATTGCCTTTAGAGATGGGTGCAAGCGTTAGACACGACAATTGGAGAAAATGTCCGACAAGGTCCGAACGTGCCATAAAAATAAATGCAAACACGAAGAAAAAAATGTAAAGTGAAAAATATACCCGCAACAAGTGAAAGCCACAGCACGAACATGTTCTCGAGGTGCTTCGCTCTGTCTCCTGCCATACACGCTCGCATCAGCGTCAACTTGCGAAGAATCCCACTTGCGACTGTCTTTAGTCGAGATATCAAACCATCCCTGCACCGCCACCTCGCAACATCAACAACTCGTCGGGCCGTCTCAAAAAGTCCTCGAGACATTCGCAAAGCCATCGTGAAACTCGTCGGTGAGGACTCAGCGGACAGGCTGCTTTCGACCAATAGCTTCATTTGCCGGACTGATGCGCTGCTTCCGACGCTGGACCACCTCACACACAAAATTGGAGTGAAGTATGCCGTTCGATTGCTTTCAACCGACAGTTTTTGCGCTCGTTATGATGCTCTCCTTCCAGTTTTGGATCATCTTTCTGACAAGTTGGGGACGAAATCAGCAGTCATGTTGCTTTCGAAAGACAGCTTTTGCGCTCATGTGGACATTTTGCTGCCGGTTTTGGACATGCTGTCAGAAAAGTTGGGCACGAAATCTGCAGTCACGCTGCTTTCGAGACACAGCTTCAGTGCTCGAGCTGAGGATCTCCTTCCAGTTTTGGACGTTCTGTCAAAGAAATTGGGGTCGAAATCCGCCGTTTCCTTGCTTTCAGCAGGGAGCTTTTGTACGCGTGTGGACTCTCTACTTCCTGTTTTGGACATGTTGTCAGAGAAGATCGGGACGAAATCCGCTGTGTCTCTCCTTTCAAAAAACAGCTTTTGCGTTCGCGTTGAAACACTGCTGCCTCATTTGGACTTTCTATCTGAGAGGCTGGGAACTGAATCTGCAGTCCGGCTGCTTTCTTCAGGCAGTTTTTGTGCTCGTGCGGAAGCTCTGCTTCCCGTCTTGGATCTTCTGTCAAATCGATTTGGAATGGAATCTGCTGTCCATCTTCTTTCCTGTGACAGCTTTTGTGTGCGAGTAGATGAGCTGATGGATAAATTTCCAGAGATTGAAGCCGTGTTGGGTGAAAAGGGTGCCATCCGCGTTCTTTCAAATAGTAGTCTGGCTTCTATGGACGCAACACAATGGCAAGAATTTATGGAGTTTATTCGAAATGCAGAACTTGGGCATGCTTTGTCGTACTTGGGATCAGCAGGGATTTTGGCAAAGTGCAAAAAAGTGGGTTGGGGAAAATGCGCGGATTTGTATCGGAACGCATCTCAACAAGAGAAGACAAGAGCCGGGTTTGAGAGATTGGTGGATGCATACGCGCAGGAAGCATTGTAGATTTGCGTTCTTGATGGGGGCGATATTTCTCTCTTCGAATACATGACATAACATCTCAGGCGAGCGCACGCCAAGGATTCAACGAACCGAGAAAACATTACAATCGGGGTCAGTGTGCTGAAACGACACTGCAAGCAACCAGACTTGACATGGAAAACCATCACTGAGGAGGCCTGGTTATGACGGCAGATGCATACCCTTCTGCATTTTCTTCCACAAATCGCACCATACCGTCCAAAAACGCGTTTCCCCGTTTCATTCCCTCATCAAACACAACACACAAATGTCTCTTAGCACTCGTAACAGCAACATTCAAGCTTCGATCATCTCCCAAAAAACCAATTTTCTCCCTTCTCATTGCTCCGAACCAAACTCAAAATCACAGCCTCCTTTTCTGCACCTTGGAATGAATCAACGGTTCCAATTTCAAGGTCGGGTCGGTTGAGAGCAGCTGGGATTGGAGGAGACGGACTTGGCCACTGTACGGTGTGATGAAGATTTGGGTGGTGGAGACTCCTTCGGTGAGTTTTTGGATGTGGGATTTCAATTAGGCATTCTTTTGGAGGGATTCGGATGCGAGGAGATGTGAAATTGATGTGTCGAGGATAGGTGCAGTTTCTCGAAACGCGCACATGGTAGTGTTGAGGAGTGTGAATGCGCTTGCAGATTCGTCTGGGATGTAGTGGAAACGGCTCAATGCGGAAAAGTCGACAGGATTCTCCAGCTTTTACCAGTTTCTTGGACGCAAATTCGCCCAGCCCGAGCGAGGGAATCGATACGTCGCGCTCTCCTCCTCCGACGCAGCTTGGCGTTCAAGCTCCACCAGTTGCGTGTACTGTGTTAACTTAAATCCATTATTGTGTTTATTTAAATATTTACATTGCAAGATAAATATATTTTTGGTGACTGGAACAATTTCACGCGTGCACAGGCAACAGCTGGAGACATACACCGTCAGTATCAAAACGCGAGGAATGGAAAGTCGTGTATTCTTACCTTGGCTATCCCAAAAGCTGCTCCAGCTGCCAATGCCCCGACAAGAGTCATTTCCACTTTGAAAAGAGAGATAAACAGTATGAGGAACAACACTGAATACTGGGATTACATAAAGAAAGGTGTGATCATACGTGCTGATTTCCACGGCGACGGAACACCCACGAATTTCCCCTTTGCAAAACCAAACAGGAAGAGAGCGAGCAACGTTGCGGCGGCTGAGACGTAAAGAGCAGTTGCGGCATTTGCAATTGCCAAGTATGGAGACAGTGGGATCAAGCCTCCCAGCTGTATGGGAAGTGAGTGAGATGATGCAAAAACGCGTAATAAATTAACCATCTCACAAAGTACGAGCCTCCAATAGTCAGAGCGGATATCCACAAGCGACTTTTCTCTGGCTTCTCGAGACCCAATTCAAAACGCATCATGAAATCCACAAACTGGGTTGGATTTCTCCTCAGCTTTCGCAGCAACGGTTCCAAATCCTCCCGATCCAAGCCATATGGCCGCATGATATCAACGACTTCCTCCTCTTCAGAATCTGGTATTCTCAGCACTTCATTCAGCTCTCGCGCTTCCTCGGCGTTGTAATGTTCAATCTCAGAGCGGCCTGCCAAGTACCCGCCCAATCCCATGGCAATAGATCCAGCCGCGATCTCTGCCATGCCCGCCAATACAACTATTCGTGAGTCACCGAGAGAGGCCAACCCCGCCGTCAATGCAAAAGGGACAGTCAAGCCGTCCGAGAGACCAACGACCGCGTCTCGCATAATCTCTTGCCCACCAAAATGCGGCTCCTTATGCGGGTTGTGAGTTTGAGTGTTTTCATTGCGAACAGAGACTCTGTGTGTGGGTGTCTGCTCCCAGATGCCAGTAAAGTACTCATCGACGTGTTCTTCAGAGTGGTCGCTGAGCAGGGTTGGTGGCGGGTGGTGTGCATTCGATGTTCGTGACGCGTTGTCGGAGACGGTCTTGATTCTCTTACGCTTGCGAAGATATCGCATGGCGAGGACGCAGCAGCATCCTGACAGGAGGAGCGTGACAGAAATGGCGCCGAGAATGACAGCCACGACCGAGAGAGGCGATGTTGGCTCTTGTCGGTTGGAAAGAGGCTCCACGGCGTCTGAGGCCATAGTAGGGCTGAGTGAACCGCGAGTTGACATTTGTATTTACGAATGAGTTTAATTTGCAAAGCATTTCAGGCATTTGTAATATCACTGAACACTTTATTCAAGAAGTCACAACCAACGCAAATCATTTTAAGAAGATGCCAGAATAAACTGCAAAAGGAGCCATTGTCACCACTTGTTGTGTCTTAGCGATTGGGAAGATGCCGTTTCGCAATATAAAGAAGTCGGGAGTTGTCATAGCAATATTCAAACGACGTTGGATACTTTTCCATCAAAGTTATCCACTCTCTCTCCGTTACGTTGTCGGAATTGACGTGCTTTTGGACAAGATCTCGAATCTCCTCCCGACGCGTCAGTTCAGTGACGTCCTTGATCCATTCCAGAAACGTCAATAACTTGTTGTTGTTCGTTGGTGCGACTTTAACCAACCCCACGAGCGTATGCTGATCAATGACACCGAAAGAGAACATTGTTTGGCAAATGACAGAACTCCAGTCATTCTCAAAGTAGCAGAAGCACTGGTCAATGAGATGGTGCACTTTGAAGTGTTGCGCATTCAGCAGGATCGGCACAAACTCCGCCGGAGCCAAGCGTCCTTCACAGTAGCCAGGGTCGTTTGAATAGATTTGTCGCAAAATGAGGCGAAACTGCTGAATAAAGGGCGGCTTCACAACAATGACCTTCATGTTTGTCTCCGCTACAGCCTCCTGAGCGTCAAACAATACCGCAAACTCAGAATTACGACACAAGTAGCGTGAGTGTGCAAAAATGTATTCGCCGGATTGGGGAATGTGGATCAACGTGTCGGCGCCGTTTCGGGATCCGACAAGATCGGCAGCATCGGTCCCGATGAGAAGCGGTGCATCTTTATCGGGAACGTTGATTGGTTTGATTGCTGAGAGATAATGCACAAGGCTTTCTGTTGCTGTCTCCTCTCGCATGGCGCGTTGTTTATTTGGAATGAACGAGTAACGGGAGGCCTTCCCACGTTTTGTCCTCGAGTGAATGCCAGGGTGTATCTTTTCCACAATCCGGGGCAGTCATTCATGTAAAATCCCTCCATCCACGCGTCACATAATTCACACTTCAGTTTTGTGATCAACTCATGCAATACTTTATTGGACAACTTCGGTAATTTACACCCACACTTTCAAACAATACAACTAAAAACAAATATAAATCACATGGCAACAATGGCACCCAGATCCTTGTACGCTTCAACTTTTTCCTGCACACCGCGCTTGGCCAAGTTTCTCTTGCGCACAGCAAAAACGGCTCCGATAACCACAGCGCACGCAACCACTCCAGCGGCCACGACTCCCGCAAGCGCGCCAGTAGACAAACCTGCAGACTTGGGCGAAGTGGTGTCAACCTCAAACGTGGTTGAAAGACTTTGGAATCCTCCAGCCGAAGAAGGCGAGTCACGTCTGGCAAGACCGGTGGGAGTTGAAAGGCGGATCGACATTCGGAGTCTGTATCTATATATTCGCGTAGAAGCAGAGTAAGCAACAGGTCTCTTGCTTGTAAAAATCAAAAGCATCATAAGCTTACCTTGCTTTAAGATTTGGCTTGATAAACGCACAGGTCGTCATGGTTGGTGGCGCACTTCCAATCACATAAGCCAGGAGCGTAAAGTAGTTAACGGCATCAGTTGAGGTTGTCGCAAACACCATTGCATTCGAAATATCCTTCACTTGTCCCGCAAGGGCGTCAGCACTTCCCGCAATCGAAGTTCCAAAGCAGTGTCCAACATCCACAGGGATCGAAACTTGTCCGGAAGCAGGAAACGTAACTCCACCATCGGTAGAGTAATCGGCAACAAGACTTGTCAGCGCAAAAGTTTGCTGTGGTGGGGAGCTCGATGGTCCAGTGTAAACGCGAAAGATCCATTCGTCATTGGCACCCAAAGGGTCCCCACCGTCATTCACACTCAGTCCCAAGTTTGGAGCGGCAACCGAGAACGAGAATCCGCAAGAGGGAGTGCCGACAGCCAGAACGAGAAGATTGAAATCAACAAAGTTTGCGTCGTCACATTTGTTGAGAAAAGCGTCCCAATTGCACACATTCACTGCGACAGGAAAGCGGTACGTGGTCCCACAAAGTGCTCCTGTACTTCCTGATCCGCCATTGTAGGAAAACGACCACTGAGAAACACCAGTCACTTGAGAGTTTGTAATGGATGATCCAACCATCGATGACCCGTAAGTTCCGTCCAAATGGTTGTTGGGAGCCGAGTCCAGGTGGTCATCGTCATCCCACTCACCCGTGCGGAGAGAGCTTTGAAACTGGATTCCAGAGGCCGTTAAGCCAGTCACCTTGTAGCGGGAGTTGGGAGGAAGGTTGCATTGCACAGTGTATGTGAGGGTTCCTTGTCCATGCTCTGGGTTGGCGGCATCAAACAAGCCCTTTGCGGTAAATGTCTCGGCAATCACAGTACAGGAGATGGTCAAGTCAATGTCCGCAGTCGTAAACGAAAGAGAGGCACTTGTTGGAAACTGAAGGTCAACTGGGACGTAGGATTTGGAAGTCAAAACCGTTGGAGTTCCGGCAAGTGCGACGCCAACACTTGCGTCAACTTCCGCAGCGCTACGTTTTGAGAGGAAGTGGGTATAAGGCCGAGAATGCGGGAAAGAAAATCACAATGTCCGAACTTACCCAACCATGACGACATTTGTCACAACAGCTCCATTCGCAACGGTAGTGACGGTTGTTCCAGTCGATGTAAGATGGGAAGTACCGACGGCGGTGGCAACCATTTGACATTTGGAACCTGAAGTGGTCCATGACGCAATCGTTTGCTGGTTCCAAGCGAATCCATTGGAGTAGGTCATCGTGAACGGGACATTCTGGCCGCTGAGGGTTGCCGTGACTGTCTTGGTGGCCGCGGGATCGCCTGCGACGCTGGTGGTGGACGGAAAGGCAATTGTCTGCGCGTAGTTGTTGACGTTGTATGTGTCTGCATAAAATAGTTTGGTAAATAACTCCGAAGAAAATGCAAAGAAATGTTGAACTCACATCGCATAGTTCCGGATACGTACGCGGAAGATGTGATTGTTGGGGCAATGACGTCCAACTGCTGAGTAGCACCGGTAGCGAGTGGGTTGTAGCTTGTAGCTGTGGTCACGCAGGTAGCGGGTGGGACGGAGCCAGTGTAGACAGCACTTGCGACGCAGCCAGAGCCGCCGAGGGCACCGACGGAGAAGACGTTGTTTGAGCCAAGGACTGTACACTGAGCAGCCATGTTTCTGAGTGAGTTTGATGGGAGAAAAGTGAAAAGACGCGGGCTCTTTATATACCCTTTTTGAAGTAACCCTGAGCTTGGTGAAACGGGTGTCTCGCACGTGCCAAGATCTTTATTTGAGCACATGCAGAAAAGGGTGCTTGAGTCAGTCACATGGGTTTGGATATGGTGGACAAGAAGGGAAAGGGTGCTTCAGTAAGTGGAGGTGCTTCAATAAAGCCGAAAAAGGGTTCGAAACAGTGCTTCGATAAAAGCGAAAAAGGGTTCTGAAAGGGCGCTTGGCTTGCTTGGGAGTGGGGAGTGCTTACGTGTGTGTCTGTTTATCTTCCGGTTTTGTTTTTATTTACTTTCTGATTCTGTTTTTATTTACTTTCTGATTCTGGTCTGTTTATGCCGACTCCTCTGTTTCACCTCTAATTCTGTATCTGCTTTCTGATCGGGAATCCTTCTTCTCTGACTGCCGACAGTGTGTACTCGCTGCATTCAAGAGGGAATGCTCATCTGTTGTTGCTTTGCCGCCATTCGTAAATAAAGTCGTTGCGTAGTCGAGAAGGAAAGTAAAAAAAGTGAGACCAAGAAAAAAAGGGGATATTTCACTGAGACCCCCAAGCATCGCACAAACACAATGGCCGGTGCGTGCCTCATGCGAAACCTAACTCCATCCCAGCAGCCCATTCTAACCTGCCAAACCAACTCTCCATCACTCGAATGTAATCATCAGAACGGGGATACCGCGCTCAGCAAAACTCATACAGCGCCACGTCCAATCTGGTCATTAACCAGGACAGAGCATCCCTCCCTCGAAGAGACGCAGAGCCGAGTGGTGAACCAGAGACGCTTGCGGGACGCATCAACCCAAGAGACTTTGGATCAAATGCTCGGGCAACAAAAACCAAGCGAGAAGCGAAACCAAAGGACACGGACAAGGATGTTGGAAAGCAAAAGAAGATGCGGCTGTAAGCACTGATAGTTTTATTTCTTTGTTATTTTCATTTTTATTTCATTTTATTCATCTCTTTGTGCATGCAGAGACGACGGCTTCCGAAACATTCTCAGTGCAACAAACACATACGATGCAGATACCTACCACCCACGCACGAAAGAAACCCGTCAGGCGTACGAGCTGCTTTTGTCCCTCATCAACTCTCAAATGGGTGGTGCAATTCCACCAGAAGTCCTGAATGGCGCTGCTTTTGACGCATTAACTACTCTCAAAGACGATTCGCTAAAAGACGTGGACAGAAAGCGAGATGTCGAAAGTGCCCTTGGAGTTAAAGTGGCCAGCGAGTGGTTTGCGCAACTTGTTGCGCTTGGCAAAAAAATCACGGATTTCGATGCGGGCGATGAGCAGACTGAAAACAAGGACGCAGATGCAGAGACTCGGCTGGATGACGAGTATGGAGTGGCTGTAGTTTTTGATGAGGATGAAGATGAGGAGAATGATGGTAACGACGACGAAGGAAACGAAAGCGCAGATGAATATGAAGGTATATTTATAATTGCCCCCTGATTGGACTTCTTTTGTCCAAATAGTATGTCCATTGGGATGCTTGTTTTGTTTTCTCGCTTCGAAACATGCAACTGAATCTTGTCCTCTTATCAGTGCGCGACAACGAGGATGAGGAAGACAACGAAAACCAGTCTGACCAGGACGGCAACGAAAATGATAAAGACAATGACGACGAATACATCATCAACGCCCCAGTAAACTCCAAAACAAAAACCGAAGCGTCATCAGCTGCGGCGTCTTTGTCAACAGCACTCAACCCTCATGATGTTGACGCATTCTGGCTCCAACGTCAAATTTCAAACATCTACCCTGACCCACACATTGCGCAACAAAAGACAAACGCGGCTCTTGAACTCATGTCGCAGGCGGGAATAACTGCCCGTGATGTGGAAAACAATCTGATGGCACTTTTCGATTACGACAAGTTTGATCTGGTCAAATTGCTGACGAGAAACAAGGACGTGATTGTGTGGGGAACTCGGTTAGCACGTGCTGCTGCAGGAGAAGAGAGGCATGCGGTTGAAGAAGCCATTCGAGATGCTGGTTTCGAAGGGATTCTGGAACAGCTGGCATTGGCGCCCACGAGAAAAGCGGAAGGCCGAAGTCGTCGTGGTGTCGTTGAAGGCGCAATGGAAATTGACGAGGAAAATGCGAGCGGCGCTGCTGCATCTGCTTCTAAAGGTGCGGCGGATGCCGCTTCAGGGATCAAGTCGGCTGCAACCACTGGAAAAGTTCCCAAAAACAACATTGATTTGGATGAGTTGATGTTCATGCAAGGTGGACACTTGATGTCGAACAAAAAGTGCAAGTTGCCCGAAGGATCATGGAAAAAGACAAAAAAGGGCTACGAAGAAGTGCATGTTCCTGCACCGAAAGCGAAAGGATTGGATCCCGGCGAAAAACTGATCGAAATTACTAAGATGCCAGCTTGGGCGCACGAAGGTTTCAAGAACTCCAAAAGTCTGAACCGCATTCAAAGTAAAGTCTACCCTGTCGCATTTCAAGATGATGTGAACATGTTGCTCTGCGCCCCTACTGGAGCCGGAAAGGTAAATCCTTTTTCCCGTGTTTTTGAATGCTCAACTCACTCTTCTTATTCATCATCAGACCAACTGCGCGATGCTCACCATCATGCGTGAGATTGGAAAGTATCGTGATGAATCGACGGGCCAGCTGGACTTGGATGCTTTCAAAATTGTCTACATTGCACCTATGAAAGCCCTTGTCGCTGAAATGGTCGGAAACTTTGGAAATCGCCTTTCAGGTTACGGAATCAAGGTTGCGGAATTGACTGGTGACCGTCAACTGACGAAAGCCCAAATTGCGGAAACTCAAATTATCGTCACGACTCCCGAAAAGTGGGATGTCATCACGCGTAAGGCAACGGATCGATCATACACTAACTTGGTTCGCCTTGTTATCATCGATGAGATTCACTTGCTGCACGATGATCGTGGTCCTGTCCTTGAGAGTATTGTCATTAGAACATTGCGCACGATTGAACAGACTCAAAACCCGGTCAGACTTGTCGGTTTATCTGCCACCCTTCCCAACTACATTGATGTCGCAACTCTCCTCCGTGTTGACCCAAGCCATGGGTTGTTCTTCTTTGACAACAGCTACCGTCCATGTCCTCTGCAGCAGCAATACATTGGAATCACCGAAAAGAAAGCATTGAAGCGGTTTCAGCTCATGAACGAAATTTGCTACGATAAAATCATGGAAGAAGCTGCTGGCAAGAACCAAGTCCTTGTTTTCTGCCACTCGCGAAAAGAAACGGCAAAAACTGCAAAGGCACTGCGAGACATGGCCATTGAAAAAGACACAATTGCGACTCTCGTGAAGCAAGATGCCGTTTCACGAGAAGTATTGAATGAAATGGCAGCTACGGTGACGAACGTGGATTTGCAAGATGTTTTGCCTTACGGATTTGGAATTCACCATGCCGGTATGACCAGAGCGGATCGTACGTTGGTTGAAGACTTGTTTTCGGCGGGACATGTTCAAGTGCTTGTGTCAACTGCTACTTTGGCGTGGGGAGTGAACTTACCCGCGCACACCGTCATTATCAAAGGAACGCAAGTGTATTCACCTGAAAAAGGTTCATGGGTGGAACTAAGTCCTCAAGATGTGCTGCAAATGTTGGGACGTGCTGGACGACCACAATTCGACACGCATGGTGAAGGAATTATCATCACAACACACACCGAGCTGCAATATTATCTCTCACTGTTGAATCAGCAATTGCCTATTGAAAGTCAGTTTGTAAGTCGGTTAGCGGACAACTTGAACGCTGAAATTGTTTTGGGGTCCATTCGGGATCGCGAGGAAGCCGTTGTCTGGTTGGGATACTCATACTTGTAAGTTATGCTTGAATTTCTTGACTCGCGTATCACGTGATTTGACTGTTTGGACTGTGCCTCAGGTACATTCGTATGTTGAGAAATGGGCCGCTATATGGTGTCACTCCTGAGGAAGCTGAAGCGGACAAAGATCTCGAACAGAAGCGAATTGATCTCATCCATAGTGCAGCGACAGTACTCGACAAATGCAATCTGATCAAGTATGATCGCAAAACTGGGAAATTCCAAGTGACAGAGCTCGGCCGAATCGCGTCGCATTATTACATTTCACACGGATCCATGGCCACTTATAACCAGCATTTGAAGCCCTCGATGGGTTTGATTGACTTATTCCGCACGTTTGCTCTTTCCAGTGAGTTCAAGTACATTCCTGTTCGCGAGGAGGAGAAGCTCGAGATTGCCAAGATTACCGAACGCGTTCCAATTCCTGTGAAGGAGAATATCGAGGAACCAACTGCGAAAATCAATGTTTTGCTTCAAAGTTACATTTCGCAACTGAAACTGGACGGCTTTGCTTTGATGGCTGATATGGTCTATGTGACGCAAAGTGCAGGGCGAATTCTCCGCGCCATTTTCGAAATCTGTCTTAAGCGCGGTTGGGCGCAGCTTTCCCGCAAAGCGCTGGATCTCTGCAAAATGGTCGAGAAGCGCATGTGGCTTTCGATGAACCCTCTCCGCCAATTCAAAAGTTTGCCTCCAAGCACAATTTCGAAATTGGAGCGGAAAGAGTTTTCTTGGGACCGTTACTATGACTTGAACCCTCAGCAACTTGGTGAACTTGCCGGAGACCCCAAAATGGGTAGACCAATTCATAAACTTGTCCATCAGTTTCCAAAGCTGGAGTTGCAAGCGTCTGTGCAGCCAATCACTCGCTCCATGCTTCGAATTGAACTGACGATCACCCCTGACTTTGCATATGATGAGAAAGTATCTGGCGCGTCTGAAGGATTCTGGATTCTTGTTGAAGACGTGGATTCGGAAATTATCCTGCACCACGACTCGTTCATGCTGAAACACCGGTACTCTGAGGAAGAGCATACCGTGGTCTTCACCGTCCCTCTGTTTGAGCCCCTCCCACCAAACTATTTCATCAGTGTTGTGAGTGACCGATGGCTGCACTCTGAGACGCGGATGCCCGTTTCTTTCAAGCATTTAATTCTTCCAGAAAAATACCCACCCCACACGGAACTTTTGGATCTTCAGCCGCTGCCTGTTTCTGCTTTGAGGAATCGTGCGTATGAGCAGGTGTATGGAGATATCAAGCATTTCAATCCTATTCAGACACAAGTCTTTAATGCAATGTACACAACGGATGAAAACGTATTTATTGGCGCACCAAACGGGTCCGGAAAGGTGAAATCTGAAGAACAAAAAGTCTGCTCGCCACGCGCTAATATGAATTTTCTTTCTTGCAGACTGTTTGCGCTGAGTTTGCGCTTTTGCGTCTGTGGGCACTTCAATCAAAAGCACGATGCGTTTACATTTCGCCCTTTGATGATGTGGTTGATATGAAGCTTCTGGACTGGAAGAGTAAATTTTCTGGACTAATGGGTGGCAAAAACATTGTCTCTCTCACCGGAGACACAGCCGCAGATTTGAAACTTCTTGAAAAGGGAGATGTCATCTTCTCGACGCCTTCGAACTGGGATATGCTCTCCCGTCGCTGGAAGCAGCGCAAGAACGTGCAAACCATTGGGCTTTTCATTCTGGACGAGGCGCATCTGATTGGAGGCGATATTGGACCCACCATGGAAATCATCACCTCCCGAATGCGCTTCGTTGGCGCTCAGACCGAAAATAAGATTCGTATCGTTGCGCTGAGCACTTCGCTTGCAAACGCAAGAGATGTTGGCGAATGGATTGGAGCTCCAAACCAGTCAGTCTTCAACTTCCATCCCAATGTGAGACCTGTGCCTCTCGAAATCCATATTCAAGGTTTCAACATCCCTCATTATGCATCCATGATGATTGCCATGACCAAACCAACGTATTTGGCAATCACGCAAATGGCGGGTTTGAAGCCTGCGATTGTGTTTGTTCCTTCACGGAAGCAGTGTCGCTTGACAGCGGTGGATTTGATGGTGCACTGTGCAGCAGATGACGAAGAGAAACGGTTCTTGCATGTTTCGGAGGACGAGCTTGCTCCATTTTTGGAAAACGTTGAAGATAAGCAGTTGGCAGAGGCTTTACAGTATGGTGTTGCGTACTTTCACGAAGCGCTTTCAAAGTCGGACAAGAAGCTTGTTGAACAGCTCTATCAAAGTGGCGCCGTGCAAGTTGTGGTTGCGAGTCGCGAAACTTGCTGGAGCATCCCTATGAAGGCGAATTTGGTCGTTATCATGGGAACGCAGCACTTTATTGGTAAAGAACACCGATACAGTGACTACGTAATCACCGATGTTCTTCAAATGATGGGTCGCGCTTCGCGGCCGTTACCTGGAGAGCTTGGAAAATGCGTCCTCATGTGCCCATCGGTGAAGAAGGACTTTTACAAAAAGTTCCTTTATGAGGCGTTGCCGGTTGAATCCCATTTGGACAACTATCTGCATGATCACTTCAATGCTGAAATTGGGACGCACACGATCGAAAACAAGCAGGACGCCGTAGATTATCTGACTTGGACGTTCTTGTACCGCCGCATGACTTTGAATCCAAATTACTACAATTTGCAAGGAACGACCCATCGTCACTTGTCCGATCACCTTTCTGATTTGGTGGAAACTACCCTGGATGAACTTGCCCAAAGCAAATGCATCCTGGTCGAAGACGATGACGTTTCACCTTTGAACCTGGGAATGATTGCTGCATACTACTACGTCAACTATGTGACGATCGAATTGTTTGCCATGTCTTTGAAGGAAAAAACGAAACTGCGGGGACTGCTCGATATCGTTTCTGCATCTGCTGAGTTTGAAGATATTCCCATTCGCCACCACGAGGACACGATTCTTCGCCGTCTGTACGACCGAATTCCCATCAAGTTTGATTTGGGGAACGCGACTGGCAGCAAAATCAACAACAAGCTGATGGACCCACATGTCAAAACCAACATTCTTCTGCAGGCGCACTTTTCCAGACTCAGTTTGCCGCCTGATTTGGAGTCGGACCAAAAACTCATTCTGGGAAGAGTCCTTCGGCTCATTCAAGCAACAGTGGATGTCATTTCGACAAACGGATGGCTGGGACCTGGCATTTCCGCCATGGAGCTTTCACAAATGTGTGTTCAAGCCGTGTGGGATAAAGACTCATGGTTACGTCAAGTACCGCGCCTGACTCTCGATATGATTGCGGATTTGAAAAAACGCAATGTCACTTCCGTCACAGAGCTGCTTGAGATGGAAGATGAGGACCGTGCCGAGGCTTTGCATAGTTTGAGCAAACGGGACATGGCAGAAGTTGCCACGTTTGCAAACAGGTACCCCAACGTTGAACTCAACTTTGAAGTTATGACGGGTGAGGATACGGAGGAAGAGGGTGTGAAGAGAGTCAAGAAGGGCGAATCTGTGATTTTGAATGCTCGGCTGGATCGTGTTTCGGATGACGATGATGAAGACGAAGACGAAGATGAAAAGAACATGGACGTGGATGGCAAGAAGAAAGCTGCAAAGGCTGATGTGGGTCCAGTGATTGCTCCATTCTTCCCAGGCAAGAAGGAGGAAGGTTGGTGGGTTGTGGTGGGTCAAAAATCTACGAACGCGTTGCTGGCAATCAAGCGAACCACGCTGCAGCACATGGCGGCTCTCAAGCTCGATTTTGCTGCGCCGCCACCGCCGGAGGGAGGGGGTCACGTTGAGCTGCGTGTTTATCTGATGTGTGATTCGTATACTGGTGTCGACCAGGAGTACGACATCAGATTGTATGTTGAAGATGTGGAAGAGGAAGCTGGTGATAGCGATGAAGAGATGGCCGAAGGAGACGAATGAAATGGATGGCCATGTCACTCTCACATTTTGGTTTCCTTGTACTTATATGGGAAAATATAAATCTACGTCACGTAAAATCAACCGTGAGTTTATCAGTTCTTTCCCCTCTTCCAGTTTTCATTTTTAACGTGATTCCATTGGCGTTGGGATACCATTTGGTCGAGGTAAGCATAGTGATACTTTTGAGAAGGAAACTGCTGATTGGTTTAAGACCCCTGACCAATCAGAGACGTCTGCCTTCTTTTGAATTAAATTGAAATTTGGGGCCCCACACCGACATGGCATGTGGAGCCAGAACTCTTTCAGTTTCACTTTGTTCAATACTCGAGAATAAAAAAACTAGATTGACAATTTATTTTCACACTCTGTTGTTTGTTTGTCGCTGCGGTTTGATATCTTCATGATTTAACTGTACGTCGAAATCCGACTGTGTCATATAAAAGTGATATAAAATTCATGGTTTTTTCGTTGCCGTGTCAAGCGCTCAATACCCTACGCATCGATCGCAGAAAGTCAAGCACGTGCATTGCCCGGTACGCGGACTTCCAGCATACACTCCCCAGTATTCAAAGCGCACCTTGTGCTGAAAGTGGAAACCTTCGTTAACTTTCTGACAGCGTGGGTGGGGTCCCTCGTCAAATGGAATACCAAATGGAACTGCCCATGACATATCGGCCAAGTAGCTGATGTCCATGGTGGAGTAGACAGTGTTTGGATGGTACGTGAGACTTTTCTCCAAAACAAAGTTGCGGCCATGTAGTGCACGAGCGCAGTCCCAGACAAAGTTGAACTCGGAATCAGTTTGTCCAGTGGATGGATTGTACTTGCCATCAAAGTACTCCTCACCCGCGCATTTTGTTTCCCCCAAGCAACCTCCATCGGCAGTGTAATACGACTTGCCATGTGTTGGGTACGTGTATATGTTGTTGTCACGCGTGCTCTCATTGGGATTCTTGGGTCTGATGACAGTGCCAGTGCCATTGATAACAAGGTTGTCCTGCCACAAGGCATACACGCCGTCAGGATAAATCATGTCTGGGATGGAGATGTACATGTCGCTGTTTGGACTCGAGGCCACAATGAGGGTGGACACTTGCGCGTCGCGTTGAATCAACATGTTGAGAGTACCGTTGAGCAGGGTGGCTGTGAGACTGGATCCTCCTGGGGTCAGCAGAGTCTGCTTGTCCAGGCCGCGCAGGGCGCTGACCTTGCATCGGACAGCGGTTGCGAGGGAGTCTGAGCTGTACGCGTTTGTTGGGAAGTAGCAGGACGGGTTTGAGTCCCAGAAGGTGGCAGCGGCAGCGGCGGCGGCGAGCATAACTTTTTGCATCTGTCGTTGTCGTTGCAGTGAAGGGAGGGCTGATGATCATTTTATTTGTTTATTTATATTTGTTTATTTATACTCGATCAATCGATCGGAGGATTAAAGGAGCTAAAAATAGAGCGATTCCATTCCCCGCTTGCTTGCTTGCTGCTTGCCATGATGCGGGGGTCAGTTAGGGTGGCGCCTTTATTATATTCTTTTTAAATTGTATTTAAATTGTGGAATATTGCGAATATTTTTTGATATTTATTGATTTTATTTTATTTCATCGGTCAACAGCCAACCAACGCCAGCGATGGAAGACATTGAATCGCTCAACTTTTACGACGAAGTTGAAATCGAAGACATGGACTACGATCCGGACGAAGAGACTTACTACTACCCATGTCCATGCGGCGACAGATTCGCAATCACCAAAGTGAGGTCGACACTCTCTTGCGATGCATTAGTGCTCTCCCCGTGCTAACCCACACGCTTCATCTCAGGACACTCTGCGAAGCGGCGACTGTGTCGGAAGGTGTCTGTCATGCACGCTGATTATCAAAATCATCTTTGATCCGGATGCGTTGGATGACTGATTCGCTGGTCTGAGAGGGAAGGCAGAGTCAGAATGCGCATCTGCGGAGTATCGTGCGATAGTATACAAGCAGTGCACTGGATGCTGTCTCAGACGCTAGCAGCAGCAAAGCCTCAGCATGTATTTATTCAAATGACAGGTGACTAGTAATATTCAAATAAAGAGCGGAAGCCATTAGCGCAAGAAGTGACAAGGACATCTATGAAAACCCCTTGTAAAAAATACAAACTGCGGGGGTCGCCATGTCGGACAGCAGAGCAACAGTTGCACGTATTTTCGTATTTTATTTTAAAGGAACTGGAATAGGAAGCCAACCGCTTCTCTTTGCGGATATTCTCTACAATAACACATTTTTATGCCATTTGGGTTCTTGCAGGGCGCAGCCGCGTCAGTTTTTTGGCGTGGTAGAACTCTGGTTCTGTCTCTGTTTCAGATTCCTCTTCAGCTTCCTCCGTCTCCAACGCTATTGCTATCGCTGTGGGCCTCACGGTTGATGACGTACGGTGCTTAAGTCTTCGAATTCGGGTTGTGACAAAGTAGAATGGATGATCAGAGGTCGTTGCGGTGGAAGTGGTTGTCAGGGTCACTCCTGCGGGCACCTCCTCTGATGGGAAAAGCGGCTCGGTTGCAGCTAGTTGGGTAGGTGTAGTCAGAGTGGTGGAGGTGCTTTTTCTTCGTCTGATTCTGGTTCGGGTGGAAATGTAGTACATTGCGCGAGAAGTGCTATCGCTTGTCGTGGAGGTAGTCGTTGTTGGAGAGTACGCATC
This sequence comes from Chytriomyces confervae, assembly GCA_006535975.1. Taxonomy (NCBI): domain Eukaryota; kingdom Fungi; phylum Chytridiomycota; class Chytridiomycetes; order Chytridiales; family Chytriomycetaceae; genus Chytriomyces; species Chytriomyces confervae. Next base: position 68,539 of record QEAP01000095.1, read on the forward strand.
AGTCAACCCCTCGGTCTCTTCTACAAGCTCAGTGACATAGTACACAGCCTTGGAAGTTGAATTTGGTATTAAACTGGTCGTACTTGATTCCAATGCTGCTGACGTTGATGTCGCGTTGACAATACTGCTGCTGTCTGCAGTCTCTGTTTCCTCAACCAACTCAGTCACATAGTAGACGTGTTGAGAGCTGTTTGATGGCAACACACTCGATTCTGTTTGGATTAAAGTGGTTGTAACTGTTTGAGCTGGAGCCACAGATGGCTCAACGGGTGTTTCGACGACTGTCTGCGACATTGACGCAGTCACTTGTTCACTCTCACTCTCCTCAATGTATTCAGTCACATAGTACACGTGGTTGCTGCTGTTGGTGCTCTGGACAGCTGTAGTTTGAGGACTCTGTGTGGGTGTGGAAGCTGGCGCAGGCTCGCTTGCAGGTTCTGTCTCCTCAACCCATTCGGTAACATAGTACAGATGGTTGCTTGTAACAGAAGTATTTGTTGAGGGAGTGATGGTAGGGGACGGGATTTGCGCCGTCTCAGATTCGGTTTCTTCAACCAATTCAGTCACATAATAAAGATGGTTGCTGGTTGTAGTTGGAGACGCAGTTGGCACGGCCGACAAAGTCTCTGTTGACGGCTGCGTGGTCAATGTCTCTGTGGTATCTTCAATTTCTTCCACCCACTCGGTGACATAGTAAAGATGGTTGCTGCTAGTCAGCGTTGCTGGCACTGTTTGGGTCTGGACAGTGGCGCTAGTGGTCGGCATGTCAACCATGTCACTCTCAGTCTCTGTTTCTTCGACCCATTCGGTGACATAATATGAGTGGTTACTGCTGGTTGAATTTGCAGTCGATGACAAGGATGGAGCTTCAACCGCGGTTGTCGTTGGTACTGCGCCGGTTTCGCTGCTTTCTCCAACTTGTTCTGTTGATGCGTTAACACTAGTTGATGACGATGGCGCTTCAGTAACTTCGATCGAGATGGTTGAAGTGGTTGAAGTGGTCGTTGACCCCTCATCAATTTCTGTACTTTGCTCAGTTTCCTCAACAGACTCTGTCACATAGTAACTGGTGGTGGAAGTACCCGAATTCGGAGAAGGAGGCTCCTCTGTATTCAAGATGGCAGTCTCAGTTTCAGTAGAGCTGACTTGCACCGTTCCTGCCGGAGGATTTGATGGTTCTGGAGGTGTCTCTACTGTATCTGAAACGATGCTAGTCTCGGCGGTTGATTCGACTGTGCTTGAGCTGGATTCGAAGGTTGTTGTTGATGAAGCCACGGTTGATGGCATTGCGGCAGTTGTAGTTTCAACGACTTCCTCTGTTTCACTTTCTTGATTGCCTTCAGTTACTGACGTGGTGGGTCCTGCAGTGGTAGAAGTCGTTGCGATCTCTGTCTCAAAGTATGTCCAAGATTCCGTTTGAGTCGACACTTCGGTACCAAGCGCAGAGGTTGCTGGCTGATATTCAGATGTTGTAGTTGATTCATTCGTGCTATCATTTGTGGAAATAGAGGTTGTGGTGGGAGTAGTTGGAGCTAAGGTCGGCGGAGGATTCTCCCACGGATTCCTGCTCATTGTCGTTGCAGGGGCGAAAATATTTGAAGTTGAACTGATCCCCGAGGAAGTTGATTCAGTGGAAGTCGATTCAAATAAAGCTGAAGTTGTCGTCGGTTGTACTTCGCTCGAAGAAGAAGACGCAACCCCCTCAACAGAGGTGGTTGTGACAGCCTCAGTTTCACTCTCCAGCTCGGTTTCATCAATTTCGACAAACTCAGTCACGTAATAAACTTCTTTTCTTCGAGTTGTAGTTTCAGTGGATGTGACCACACTTCCAGGCGGTGCAGGGGGTTCCGATGGGTTGGCTGTTTCCGATGTAGATTCCACAGGTGATGGCTCGTTCAATGTAATGTCAGCCGTCGTTTCCGCCGTACTTTCAATGCTTGTGATATCTGTGCTTGTTTCGACAGTCTCTTCTGGAGCAGTTTCAATCGTTGTTGTTGTTCCAACTGTTTCGGAACTTTCGATAGACGAGCTTTCGGTTTCAGTTGTTGCGACAACTGTAGATGTGGTCGCTTCGGTGGTTGTTTCAATTGACGCAGTTGTTGCGACAACTGTA
>QEAP01000096.1:0-32745 GCA_006535975.1 Chytriomyces confervae
ACATGGGCTCTCAGTTCGATGTCTGTTGGATGAATCAAATGAACGGTCTCCAGTGGGTTGAGCTGACTGGTGGTTCTCTGATCCTGTACTGCTACTTCCTGACAGCAAAGTCTGAAGCGAAGGGTTACATGTGGAGAACTCTTGTAAGCAGCATTGCAGTTGTTGGGTTATGGTGATGATACCAATCCTTTTTCTCTCTGAAATATATTAGCTCGCATGCGGTCTTTCAGGAATCTTCGGAATTCTCTTGGAGACCGCGTTTGCTGCTGCCAACGAGTGTGGAAACTCCGACCCCAACCTGGCGTACATTATCGCGTTTAACGAGATTAACTGGATCATCCACGAGGTAAGCATTCTGGATCTGTAATATATTTTCACATTATGGTTGGGGGTTGTCGTTGGGATGGATGACTCTATTTGGTTTGACAATCCTACCAAACACTTTATAATTACAGGTTACTGTGGTTCTCTACTCTCTCTTCAAGTCTCTCAGTGTAATTACAAATCAAGCACTGAAGAACTCCGTGTATATGATCATGGCTGTATTGGGAGTTATCTTCGCGGCACTGCGCGTAAACATTGGCGTAAACCGATTTAAATTCAACACACTGGGCAACCACGAGATTTCTGTTGCGCATTCTTGGGCCTTCATCTCATGGGGAATTGCAGATCTGGTGATCATTGTCTTGCTGGTCATGTCCACGCTCACATACATGAAGAACGATGCGGTGGGTTGACTTCAGTTGGATATTCTGTCAGAGTATTCATCCCTCGCACTGAACAACGAATCCATCAATGAAGGGAAGCAACATCAGCGGAGCTTTCAAAACTATCCTCACATCGTCAATTCCGCGCATTTTTGTAATCTTTATCAACACGATTTGCATTGTAATTGTTGGACAGTTTCTGAACCCAAGTCCAACACTGAGCAACTTCAACCACTTTCTTTGGTGGGTCAAAGGTATGTGCCAGTTGTTTTCTGAGGATCTGTGATTTTCTAAACTCGTTCCAACTGCCCTAGGAACATACCCACTGATCATGCTGATTGACATCCTATTGACCAAAGACCTTCTGATGAAGAGTAAAATTGCACGCGAATCTTCCAATGGCACCAAATCCCACCCCTCCACAAATGCAGTTCCTTCTGGCAAGAATTGGTGGCTTTCATTCCATTAACACGCCCACATACACCCATTCCTCTTGTGTTAATTCCTGCGGAGCTTTCTGGTTGTCCTTTGCATTTTCATCAATTTTTTTCGGTAGCCTGACTGCTTGCTGAAAGCAATAAACAACATTTCTGTTTTATGTAATAGCGGAGTGTACCGGTTATAAACTGAGAACCGGGCTGTATTTGTGCGTTCAATTGGCTGACACGCTGTATGAAGCAGTACTAAGATGACTGTAACCGGTGTATTCAAAACAATCAAACGCCCAAGTGCCCCAGTCCCGTCCCGCAAAACATCAGACTGAGCGCGAAGAGAGAAGGGCTACGATGACCAGCCATCTTCCCTGAAATTGAGTTCAATTATCTCAACATATATCTGGACTCAACGAGGCTGAAAATGCGCTTGTACTTGGTTCACCAATTTTTTTTTTCATAGCGAGATTTTCAGGGTGAAACCAAAAAGCAAAGACAACAAACAAAGACAATACCACCACAACATGGGCTCTCAGTTCGATGTCTGCTGGATGAACCAAATGAACGGCCTTCAGTGGGTCGAGTTAGTCGGCGGGGCCTTGATCCTGTACTGCTACTGCCTTACCACAACGTCCGAAGCGAAGGGTTACATGTGGAGAACGCTGGTAAGCAGCTTTGCAGTTGTTGGGTTCTGGAGATATTCCCCAAGTTTATTTAATTGCATCCTCAGCTCGCATGTGGCGTGTCAGGAATCTGCGGAATACTGATGGAGACCGCGTTTGCTGCTGCCAATGACTGTGGAAACAAGGATCCCAACCTGGCGTACATTATCGCGTTTAACGAGATTAACTGGATCATCCACGAGGTAAGCTTTCTGGATCTGCAATGTCTTTTCACGATCTGAAGGGGCCTTCTGGTTGGGTTGACCTATTTGGTTTGACAATCCGACCAAACACTTTATAATTACAGGTTACTGTGGTTCTCTACTCTCTCTTCAAGTCTCTCAGTGTAATTACAAATCAAGCCCTGAAGAACTCCGTGTATATGATCATGGCTGTATTGGGAGTTATCTTCGCGGCATTGCGCATCAACATTGGCGTAAACCGGTTCAAATTCAACATGCTGGGAAATCACGAGATTTCTGTTGCGCATTCTTGGGCCTTCATCTCATGGGGAATTGCTGATCTGGTGATCATTGTCTTGCTGGTCATGTCCACGCTCACATACATGAAGAACGATGCGGTGGGTTGACTTCAGTTGCATATTCTGTCAGAGTTTCATCCCTCACACTGAACAACGAATCCATCAATGAAGGGAAGCAACATCAGCGGAGCTTTCAAAACTATCCTCACATCGTCAATTCCGCGCATTTTTGTAATCTTCATCAACACGATTTGCATTGTAATTGTCGGACAGTTTATGAACCCAAGTCCAACACTGAGCAACTTCAACCACTTTCTTTGGTGGGTCAAAGGTATGTGCCAGCTATTTTCCGAATCACGCCTTTTTTTTGGGTCCGTGTGGGTCTCGCTGAGCTTTTCCCTAAACCCTGTCCCAGGAACATACCCACTGATCATGCTGATTGACATCCTGTTGACCAAAGACCTCCTGTTGAAGAGCAAAATTGCCCGCGAGTCTTCCAATGGCAGCAGATCCCACCCCTCCACAAGTGTCATGAATCACTCGGCCAACAAACACTAATTGATGCTGTTGAGGAGGCCACACCCCGCTCCCGTCAGAATTACTGCGTCATTTTCTACGTGATCAGTTAGTTCTTTGGCTGCTTCTTTCTGTTAATCTTTCCTTGACGTTGGCAGTGCCTTTACTTTCTATTTAATTTTTACTTGGGATTCTTCAATCGCGAAAGGGAAATGCGCTGATGCTGGTGAATAATTTCATCGGTTGTTGTGCTCGTTGGAATTGTTCTTGCGACTGTTTCTTTTCCCTTTATTTACATAAAAAGGGACAAAAAAAAAGAGAATGATCCCAACAGCAACGCGGGTTGGCGGATTGGTCCAGAGATGCGTACCGCTGATGGGACTCTTCAGCCGTTCGTCCGTGATGCAGCCAAGTGCATGGAAACCTGCTGGCCAACTGGCTGGCTCACGAAACATGGCCACACTTGGCCTGCTGTCCCGGCAAAAGCTTGCACCAACCAAAGCGATCATCTCTGCGACCGCATCCACACAAATTCCCGCATCTCGCACGTACGCAACCCTCAACCAAGCTATCCGCGGTGCTCGTATCCCCCGGAAGAAGAAGCCTGCCACACCGGCTCTCAACAGCTGTCCACAGAGGCGAGCTGTCTGTCTCAAAGTATTTACTGTTAAGCCAAAGAAACCCAACTCTGCCCAGCGTAAAGTTGCTCGTGTCCGAATGACGACTGGAAAGGTTGTCTTGGCTTACATCCCTGGTGAGGGACACAATCTTCAAGAGCACTCTGTTGTTCTCGTGCGTGGAGGACGTGTCGCTGATTGTCCCGGTGTTCGGTGCGCTGTTTTTCTATTTTCTGTTTTGCAAGTGATGTTTACCGAAACATGTTCTTACACAGCTACAAGATCATTCGCGGGGCCCTTGATTGCCAAGGTGTTCTCAACAGAACAAAAGGCCGATCAAAGTACGGAACGAAGGTGCGAACTCTGTTTTTTGCAAAGTCCTTTTTTTCGAAACTCCGGACTCACGCTCGCATGTTCTCCCGTTCATTCAGAGAGTCAAGGCGGACCCAGCTGCAGGAAAGAAGAAATGAGCGCTGTCCGCTGTTCAGTGACTTCTCAATAAACGAAAAAATATTAACTTAAATATTCTGATAAAAGATAAATAGCACCAAACCTTTTGAAAAACGTCGATCCAATGATGGGAGAAGAGGAGCGAGTCATTGGAGCACTCCGTGCAAGTGCCCAGAGTCTGATCAACAGCGGTCCCATTACCCTTGCGCACGCATCCGCCGCGTGGAGTGCCAACGGGGCCAACAACAGCCACAACACCATCAGCAGCAACAGCAGCAGCAACGGGCCGAAAGCAGCAACCAATCAGAGCAGTGCGGGGTCGAACATACACGTTAAAAAGACAGCATACGCCCGCCCAGGCGCTCCTTCGAATGCAAATGCGATGCCACAAGGCCACACCCACACGCCGCAACAACCCCAGACGCCGCTGCCACCACCGCCGCCACCGACCCCCGCAGCCACGGCGTCGCACGCATTCATGCAGCTGCTGAGTCTGTCGCGTCTGGCTCTGGCGCAGTCACGCGCTGCCAAACAGGAGACGAGCGACGCGAAGGCTGCGCTGGACGCTGCGGCGTTGCACGAACGCAACCTTCTTTACGAAAGAGATCATTTGCGGCGAGAAATTGCAAACATGCGCGCATTTGAGTAATTATGTTTTTTTTTTTTGTATTTTCTTTGTATTTTCAACAGAGCTTGACACCTCTTTGCACAAAACAGTTCCATTTATCAAGACATTCCTCTCATGTCTCTGTCGCAATATCGCGCCGCAGATTCTATTTCGTATCGAGACGAATCTTCGGACATGTTGATAGACTCGGACATGAACAGCAGCAGCGAGTTTGATACCCAGAACGATATCGACCACGACCCTCTGAATGACAATGCCCATGCCAGCATGCTGAAGCGTCTAGAAGCTGAATATCAAGAGCGGAAAAGGTGCGGGCGCGTGTTCTTCAAAAATTCACGCACCCTTCCATTTCTTCAACACTCCCCTCTTCCCCAGATTAAAAGCAGACGAAGACGCACTCATTAGTGTAAGAGAGCGCATCGTCAAAGAAAATGAGGAAAAACGAGTCCAACTTGAAAGCCTCGACAAAGAATTGGAGCTTCTCTTGCAAGCAACTCTGCCGCTTCAAGACCGGCTAGGTATGCCCATCACTCGAACACGGCAGCAAGCGAGCGATGCGCAATTTTTATCCCGACCGCTGTTTGTTTTGTATCAGGAAATTTTAAACTATAACTCTTTGGCGCGAGACGGTAAAGAAGCAATTTTTGAATTGTCTCAAATCCCTGTTTAAAAATGATTTTGAAAATAGACGATCAAATCGAATTTGACATTGTTGGGCGTGAGAATTCGATGGAGATGGATGTGGATGAAGCTTCGGGGGAAAATGGCCTTGCGAAACAGAAAAAGTCAGATTCCTCGTCAAACCACAATGCCAAACACGAAATCTCTGTAAAGTGCACGTTCAAAGCTTTTGGTAAAATTCCAGCCCTGATTGTCGTTTCGCGACTTATCCCTTGGTTACGTCGAAATCTCAACACTTTTTTTGGTCCTTGAACAGGATCTTCCAGTAATTGCCGAGTCACGCTACACTTTTATTATCTTCCTCGGCTTGATACCGTTATTGTGGCAACACCGATTCTCACGTCTCCACCTGCACAACCCATCCACTGTGTCAAGAACGCGTTTTCTCTTGCATGTCTGTTTCAATCAGGGGATACTGGACTTGAATTGGGATCATCAGAAAAGAGCGGCGAAAAACCTCGGCATCTACAATCCTTGAAAGCAAATTCGAATGAAGAAACTGAGAACCGCGCGAATGCCTCAGAAAAAGATTTGCAGGGAGCATCTGGATCAAATATGAGTTCTTTGTTCAATCCAAAGGAGGCCGGGGGTTATGCATATACGTGGGTGCAGTCGTTGTGTGGAAAAAACCAACAAGATGCAAATGGTGGATCGTTCGGGCCTGCCGAGTCGGTGGAGAACTTGGAAATGGTGGGAAGCAATGATGATGGGGTTGTTGATAGCCTTGAAGCGCCGAAATTGAATGGAGGTGCCAGTAGCAATGATCGAAATGAAAGCTCTCGCAATATTGCTGGGCCATTCGGGCGTGTGGTTGCGGCCGTGCGGAAGCGGTTGGACTCACTTTGGGACATATCGGATAATTTAGGCTCACTCTTTGTGCCTGGGCGGAAACTTCCTGTAGCCGTGGGTCAGCGAAAAGACCGAGGGAATGGCCGAGTTTTTGGTTGGAAAGATGTGATTGATGTATGTTCTCAATAGTCGTTTTATGCAAGGCATCATCACTCATTCCTTTTATTTGCAATACAGGAAGAAAACCAGAACTGTATCGATGGACTTGTGTCAATTGAATGCAAAAGTGAGGGAATATTATTTGTCACGATTTGAAACCAATTCCCCGCTGATTCTGGTGCACAGATACCACATTTGTGTTCAAATGTGAACTAGGGTGGAATTATCCTGATGTAGGTGCCAAGTTTAGCTTTATAGAGCAAAAAACCAGCATGGGGGAAGTGATTGGGGAAGCATCGGATGAGATGAATGTGAGTTTCAACTTGTTTTTTGTTTTCCTTCACTGATATAAATATCGCGATTTATTTTATCAGGAATTATGCCAGCTGGTCAACAGCCGGACAGAAACGCTGTTTGGATTGTTCGCGGACAGTCGGCCGTCCCTGCTGGCGGTGTATCAGCTGACAAACCTTGTTGCTTGCTTGGAATGCCATGTGTTGGGGGACATGGAACTGTCGGGATTATTCTGAGGTTCTAATACCATCGCATCGGGCGGAGAGAGGGCCGCTTGACAGTGTTTTTGAGTGGGATCGAGAGAGTTCAAAAAATATAACAAAGGATTTAAGTTAAATATATATTTTGGATATATGATCGACCGTCGAGCAGCGCTGTCAGGCAACCGAGAGGGGAGCGGTTGGAGCAGCGGTGGTGCTTCGGGATTGTTTAACGCATCGGGCGCACCGGGCACTCTGGATACCTTGACCACATCCAACACTGCAAACACATCCAACACATCAATCACATCAAGCAACGGCGCCTCTCAACACGCACACCAGCTGCTTCAGATTGCCTGCGCCAGTGCGTGCAGGAGCACAGGCTTCGACGCCGCAACCCCTGCAGCTGTGGCGCTATTTGCGGAGGTGGCGGCAGCGCGTCTCGCAGGACTTGCACGAGCAGCCGCAGCGGCGAGCGTGTTTACTGGCGTAGCCTCGATGAAGCCTGAATCTGCTCCTTCCATTTCTTCCTCGTATTCCCAGTCTTCTTCCCATTCACAGTCCGAATCCCATTCCACCTCCAACCCTCACTCTCTCTCGCACAGCAGCAATCCTCTCGCTTGCTCCAATTCTGTCTCTAGTCATGCGTCAAGTCTCTTGCTGTTGTTGTCTTGCACTCGTACCTCGGGGTCAAGTACCTTGCTTGGTGCTGACGCCGATTTGCTCGATACGGACGCTCTGTTGGCCCTCAGGCGGCTTGTGCTCGCTGGTGCACTTTCTGCGTCTGCAGCGTCTGCTGCGTCTGGCGCTGAAAAGGAAAAGGACAAGGAGAAGGAGAGGGATTCGGACAGAGAAAAAGCCGCCACGTTGCCACTTCCTTCAATCCCTCTCGTTTCCCTCGACGTTTTCCCTCGAGTGAAGCCAGTTTCTTTTCCTGTGCGTGAGTACTATTTTTTTTTTTTTTGTTGAAGCTTCTGTTTGGCCCTTTTGCCCATTCCTCTAAATCCCTACCATCTCACTGCAGCCACGCCAGTAGCGCCTCTCTCGACATCGCTGCATTCATCCGTTCCAGCAAATCAGTCACATTTGCCAAGTCCCACTCTGTCTTCGTCACTCGATATGGCGACTTCAATAGAACAAAAGTCTTCCGATTCTCATTTGCAGCCTCCAAAAAGTTTGCATCTACCCATCAATGCATCAGCAACAGCAACAGCAGGAGTTCACAATGATTCTTTGATTGAGGTTCAAACGGGCGAAGACAATCTGAATGATTCGGACTCTGAATCGGACCTTGCTTCGGAAGACGAGGATGAAGACAATTCCAATCCATCTGCAGCAGCAACATCAGCAGCTCGAAAACAATCGCGGCAGGAATCCAGCAGCTCTCGGCGAAAAAATCGAAAGGGTCGTTCATCACGCTCTTCTCGAGTCCATCATCCATATCTTTTGCCTGTGGATTTGAAAGAAGGCATACCTACCATAGACGGAACTTTACAAGCTCATTTTAAAGGAAATCCATCATTACCTTCATTTCTTACCTCGACGACCTCTGGGAGTCAATCATCGGACTCTGTCCATAGAAAAATGTTTACTGCCATCCCGATACCCTTCAAAAATTATCCAAACGATGCGTCGTCATCGTCATCTTCAAAACCTGTAAGCCTGCCCCCAACAAAACCGCCCGCAACTTCTCGAGATTTGCATCAGCATGCACTACGAACGATGCTCCATCCCTCTGCAGCACCAACAACCACTTTTCTTTCTAGTAACGCCAACATGCAGCATTCCCTCGGCGCAAGCCTATCTGAACGTCAGATGCTCCTTCGTGGAACGGCAGTGACCCTTGGCGCTGGTGTCGGAGCTAGCGGCGGCGGTGGAGAAGGTTCTGGCGGTGTTGAAAGTCTATGGGGGTATGCTGGAGTGGGCGGTGGAGGCGGAGGGGGTGGTCTGTTGGAAGGACTCATGAACTCAAAGGGTCTGAGTGTTAAAACGCATCAATCGGTTTTCGCTGGACCTACTCCAGCAGCTTCATCCATGGTAGGAGGTTCCAGCGACGGGCAGGGAATTAAAAGTGGCGGAATTGCGTCAAATAGTACTGGTGGTGGTAATTCAACAGGAGGATCTGGAATGATGATGGGAGGGGGTTCCATTCTTGGAGGAATTGGTACTGACTTGATGCGGAATAACTCCATGCATGGCAATAGTTCTGTTGGATCACCCAGCATCTTACCGGGCGCCAAGGGTGGATTGGGGTCAGGAATGCAGAGAACTCAAGCCCTACCGTTGGGATATCAGATGTCGGGTTCGAGTGGCAGCGGCATCGGACGAATGGGTGGTATTGGTGGTGGTGTTGGTCCCGGTGCGAACGGAGGGGCGTCTTTGGGTTCAGGTGCAACTTCTTTCGGCGGTGGTGGTAGTGGTGGTGGTGCCGAGTCTGGAGGAAGTTCAAGTGGTAATACTGGAGGTACCAAAATCAAGTTTAAACTATCCGTGAACAAATAAAAACTTTTCTTCACGGTTTTCGGGCTGTGTTTCTCTTGTCCTGTTGGGTTGCTTGGTACGCAGTCACGGATAGACTTTAACAGCCGTTCGCCACCAACTGACCTGGCGATGGCTCACGGCGCGGTACAATTCTCGCGTATTCATAAAAGCTTGGAGCGGCCTTTGTCACTAAAAAGTAAAAACTTGTTTGGGTTTGTCAGTCACCGCACTTTTTTCTTCAAACAAAAAACAAAACATGGCCGCAACCACATCCAAAGACATCAAAAAAGCGCCTCTTCCGCCAACAACATCGGACTTTGCGCATCTAGAATACGGGCTCCAACTGGCGCTGGGCTCATCCACTGCGCGCATTGTGTCTGCCTATGTGGTCTCGAACCCGCATTTGAGCGTGCAGTTTGAAAAGAGATGCAAGGTTTTTATCATTCGGGCGAATTCATAAAGAAAATAGCGCCGCATTCTCAGCCCCATCTTTTTTAAATCTTTTTTGAATCCAGGATATTTTGGTCCAGCCGAGCTGGATCGAGCCGTCCCAGTTGGTTGGCGCAAACACGGAAGATGAAGTCATCCGTCGCGGATTCCAATTTGCCGCCCCATCTCAAGGCATCAAGCTGTCTGTTGGAGTATTGAAAGGTGTTTCCTTTTCTATTTCTTTTGCTCTGAAGTTGGGGGAGAAGCTGACCTGTTTTTCATTTTTCAGCGGGAAACCAAAACAATCTGCATGCACCCTCAGTCCACGGTTCCGAGTCTCCGCAAGTCAAGAAAATCCTGCTTTGTAGAGTTGGCATTGGCAGGGCGCATGTTGCCGATGAACTCTCTGCCGAACGCGAGGTTGTCCCGGATGGATACGACAGCTTCTACGTGTTGAATCGGCGAGCAGGCGCGCCGACTGACATTCACGAAAAGTCAGAGTATCGCCATGAATACGTGATCAAGAGCACGTCGCAGGTTGGTTTGGTTTTTGGGGTCCAATCTCGAACTCATGCTCTTTTCTATGAGTTAGATCCTTCCCATGTACCTGGTGCACTATGAATATGATGCATGCAAGGAGCTCAAATCCCGAGAGGTTTGTATGTTGCCTTTTCAAACGAGGCAACAGCGACCTCATCCTTCCAAAAAAACAGAAGGCCAAATGCGACAATTGCGAGTCTGAGGTAGCAACCATCTACTGCTCCTCAGACGCGGCAAATCTGTGCAATAAATGCGATTTGCAATTGCACACGTCGAAGTTTGCCAACCGACATGTTCGCGCACCGATTGGAAAGGTCTTTCAAAGATTATCTTAAAAGTGTCCGTCGGCCTCGTGCTAACTAACCCGACTTGTATAATTTAATTTCGAAAGGGTACCGATGTCTTTGGCCACTGCCGCCACCATCCCGACAAGAAGATTGAGTTCTTTTGCTCGCAGTGCCACATTCCAGTTTGCGTTTACTGTAAAATGGTTGGGAACCATGCAAACGGCGAATCCGCCAAGCACCAGCTCGTTAGCGTCACGGAAGCGTACCAAACTGTGCTTCAAGAAGCGCGGACGGTAAAGAAAAAAAAAGAATTCCCTGTTACTTGTCTCGCCCTTCCACCACTGAAAGATTTGTTATTTCCCAGCTTGACCCTGTGCTTCAATCGCGAAGAACAGAGATCATCAACCAGATTGGGGCAGTGAACCAGCGTGCAAAAGCTGTCTCTCAAATGGGATCCCAGATTGAAACTCAGATTGAAGACATGTATAAGCGCGCCATGGCAGAGCTGCACACAGTCATCAACGATAAAGTGGGGTTCCAGCAAAAATTAAGCGATGCTGCTGTGCTAACGTAACCTTAATTTGTTGCACAGCTCAATGTTCTCCTCGGCGATGAACTCGAACTAAAGCGGCAACTCGGCGAAATCGAGCATTTGGAAGAATATGTCAAATACCAGCAACAAGGAGACGCAACTCAGTTTTTGTTCTCCTGGGCCAGACATCAATCGTACCGGTCTGATTTGCACGATTTCAAGTTTTTCAGAAACTCCATCGATGTGGAGTTGGATGTCAAGGTTTCGGGGGGTATCAACATTGTTTTGGATGATAACATCCACGGTGGGAATTCCAGCAACGGCGTCAGTGGGATTTCAAATGGCGGGAGTAATGGCTTGAATGCGTCTGGTAGTAATGGCGGTAGCTTGCAAATCGGATCTGGAAACGGCAAAGGCGGTCGTGACAAAAAGGCTACTATTGGAACAGTTGTAGGTGCTGCACAAATACTGGGAGCATCTGTTAATGCTGGGATGGTGGGGATGGGACTACCAAGAAAAGTCCAGGAGAGACGTGTTCAGCGGCGCACTTCAGTAAGAGCTCTCATTTACGTGCGTGAGTGACTTGCGCTGACGTTTTTTTTTTTTTGGATTTCAGGACTTTTTTGCTGAAAGCTTGGCAATGACTCCAGCAATGAGTTGGACTAATGACAGTGACGGTTAGTAGTCCCTTATCGTTTTTCGTTGGTGTCAGGTGTTCTTAAGCGTTTCATCTGCAGACCAGTCGCTTTTTGAGAGTGACCACTGATATTGTTTCGCTCGCATTTATTTTAGTATTTTATTGATTGCGAAGCTGGGCTATTTCATCGCGTAAAGCATGATTCGCGTTGCGCAGCTGTGTTGCCTGTTCATTGAGGCGTTTGATGCTACAAAACATAAACGAGTTATTTAAGAGCATAATGGGACAAAAAGCAAGTCGAAAGCAAAACTCACGTTTCATCAAACATCAGCTTTTCAAAAGTCCACTTCTCCATATTCTGTTGCTCAGCTTCTCTGAGCGAGTGTATGTAGTCCACAGCGCGTTCAATCACTTTCCCCTTTTTTGAATTGTGAGCATCGGGAACAAGCAGCGCCAGCTCCGTGATTCCTTGCGCAATGGCTTCTCGCCGCCGCCGCTCAATATCTTTATGTGACTTTTTTTTAAATGGCGTGTTGGATGCTTTGGAACTGAGAGGATTGGTCCTCGATTCCGCTGAAGTTGGTGTCGATGACAGACGATTGCGGTTGAAACTGGTGTTGCTGGAAGAGGATGCATCTCCTCCAAGTGCTCCAGATGAATTCGATGATGCCAGTCCAGCCGCTGCGCGGTCACTTTCCACAGGCAGTCTGTGATGCGAGATTCCGTGAGGAGAAATCGACTGAGTCATTGTTGACGATATATTGCTTATAGAGTGCATGATATTGTTGGCGACATTTGCCAAATCAGGATGATGATTTGAGTGTAGGTGGCTTCGATGGTGGTCGTATTCTGCGTTGTCCATGCTGTTGTTATTGTTGTTGTTATTGCTGCTCAGGCTTTCTTCGCCAAGCTGCGCGAGAGAATGATTTATAGCATTGGCGTGCTGCTGATAAAGCCTGAGGTTTCCGTCTGTCCCATCTTGTCGATGACTGCGCTGCTGCTGTTGGAGTTGGTTTGCGTCTAACGGATGACGAATGCCTCGCGTGTCTGCTGCATCTCCTATGACAGAGCTGAAATCTCGCGTGTCTCCTCGTAAGTCCGGATTGAGGCCCGGGGTGAGATCCAGTTGTCCGGTGCCGCTGTCTGAGGGACCAAATGGATCGCTGTACCCATTAGCGTAGGCACGGGGATGAGATATGGCGTTGGAATTCGAATGGATATGATGGTTTGAGAATGTGGGCTGGCTGTTGCTGCGAGACTGATCGAGATGCTGTGGGAAGAGGTGTTTCAGAGGACAGCAACCCAACGTCTGGCTGGGCGGGCACGCATCGCTTACATGGTGAACGTGCTCTCCGGCGCCGCCAAAGCCGGGATCGGTTTGGTAAAAGTTGAAGTCCAGAAATGAGTCTGCAGTCTCGTCGTCCATCTTTTCGCCTTCCATCTTTGCTGGCCCTGTTTTATTTCATGCAAGTTTTTATCATCCTTCATTACCAACGACACGCAAAAGCACTTCTGAAAACATTCAGCTGCAATGCAGCGATTGGGAAGAGATGAAGAAGAAGACGGCTCCGAGAGTTTAACTAGAACGAAGCGCATCAGTCTCATCTCATCCACTTCATTCACTTTTATTGCTCGCGATTCTTCACTTCCAACAGCTTGTTAAGCATCCTCGTACGGCGCCTCAAGGATACGACGCGCACACTTTGCTCCCAAGGTAAAACTCAAACAACTGCGAGTCCCACACTTTTCTCTCTTCCGACGCCTGGAAACGCTTGACAAGATCGTCCCGCTCCAGTTCGGGGATCTGTTCAGGGAGTCAGTTATTTCGGACGTGATGAATGTGTCGGTTTGCAACTCACCGGCTCTCCCTCTCGTCCGATTTCTTTGATTCTCCCAACCAAGTCTACAATGCCGTCGCCATCGTGCTTTAGCATGTCTTCTCTTAAATCTTTGATAAATGAAGGGAAGCGGTCATGGAATATTGGATACGCCCACGCTTCGCTCAGGAAACTGGAACGTAACGTCGCGTGTCAGCATGCCTCTCGTAAAAACTAATTGTACATCCACTGGTACCTGACAAAGTCAGCAATGACACCTTCGTCAAATCGAGCAGACAGCCTGTTCAAATAGCGTTCGTTGAGACCGTAAAGGCACAAGTAGTTATCGACTGGGATTTCTCTCTTTCCAAGATACGTCAGAGACCGAATGAAGCCGTGAGGATCCACGCGGATTCGAAAGTAGCCGTACTGGTCATTGTTTATCACGAGATCCCGTCCCTTTGTTTTCCAGAAATACTATAAGTGAATAAAATCCGTGAATGGGCATATTGCGGCATACATAGTTGGGGAGTTTCTGCATAAACTCAAGCGTGTGGCTCGGCAGTCTCGGCTCATCGAAATGAAGGTAATACAATCCACCAGGCAGCAACGCGTACACCTTTTTGGATTCGGTGAACTTGAGAAGCGTTTCATCGTCGTCAAGAGGCTGAGGAAGCTGGATCGGGTCAAAGAAGGACATGACCGTTTCTGCCAACTGTTGTCCCCGTGTTCTTTTTAACAAAAACATGAATCGCTTCAAAACATGCGCATCTTTTCGCAAACCTTTACACCGACTTCTTTTGAATCATAGAATCCGTGCTTCCATTTTGTTTGATACCGACTTGAGTACTTTGTTATGCTACCAGCAGCGTAAATGTACGGGTCTTGCGTTCTAAAGTACTTGTCAATGACAAGCAGGCCGTCAAAGACCAGGCAACTGTCGTTGATGCTCATGAACGTGTCTGGGTCAACAGATTTCGAATCTGCGTACAGGAACACTTCCACTTGATCAAACTTTTGCTCCGTGTTGTCTGATTTATTCTGTGATTTGGGCTTCAGTACCAAACAAACGGCATGGCGGGAAATGCACCCACCGTCAGTGTGATCGAGGTCAGCAATAAACTTGGGGAAGTTTCCCACAGAGTTACTTTAAAGTCGCGCAAGACCTGCACGCCAAGGTGACTCAGCACTTGCATCATCTGCGAAACAATGGAAGAGAAAGTGTGAGTTCTTTGCTTTTTCAATTCCGTACTGTTATCAAATAACCTTGTCTTCGACTGTCTGATTGTCAAAACAGCTGCTTGGTGTTGTCAAAGGCGGAAACACTACAATCACCCAGCTGGGGTGGATTCCGTGCTGCAAGATTTCTGTGATACCCACGTTACTTTCTGGTAAAGTTATCCAAACTCAAGTTTACCTTGAACCGTGACAAAAACTTGCAAATCCCGTCCGTATCTGGAACCATTAGTTAAGCGAGGATTAGAAGTGATTGATACCCTGGCACCAACACCCACATCATTATCCGTCCCGTTTGCGAGACATCGCGCCCAGAGAATCTGGCCACCGCTTTCATGTAGCTTTCATAGCTTCGAGGGCTCAAATTAAACACTCCGCCAATACTTTCAAACTCCTCACTAATGTTTGATGCAAAGAATTGAACTCCAGGCGTCAAAAATAGAAAATCGTAGCTGCGGTTCTTGATTTGGTTAATAAAAACGCCAGGTTGGACCGTCAATGAACTCACGTAATGAACGCATCATTGTCCAGCCGCACTCGCTTTAGAACTCTGTCAAATTCCGTGGTGGAAGCACGAATAACGCGAACGTAATGATCAAGACCCAGCTGCTTGAGTCTTTTTACACGCAGCAAGAAAAGATCAGTAAAGAGGCCCGTAGTTAATGTTCCTTTTTTTTTTTTTTTACTTACTCGATTCCACTATAGCATTTGGTGTCGACAAATGATTTGGAGTGCGGCTTGGAAGGAATGCCGGATGCCGAGATGAGGGTTATGTTTGAAAAATAGAGGTACGGCGTCTGGCGCGAGAAGCTAGTGAGCCAACGAACGATCGAAAAAGATGTGACTCACGTAGACAAGCTTTTCGAGAAAGGCGATTCCCGTGTCGGACCCTCCAACCACAACGATGCGCGAATTAATTGTTATCTGAAAAGAGTTGTTTTATATAGGCTGCAGACTGAGCCAGTCAGAGAAAAGAATATAAGTAGTGCGTATAGTACCTTTGGCTCGTAAAGCAGAGAGCTCGTTGTGATTTGCAAGTTGAAAGGAAGATCTTGACTGACGGTAATTCCATCGCGAAGACCGTCTGAATACATGATCCTGGGGTTTGAGTTTTTCATGTTAGCGGCTGATCTCCATGAGATCGCAAAATAGAATGAACGCAACTGTCTCCGGCGCTTCACCGGGACAAGCTCTTTGCCCATCAACATCCTCGTTGACACATCCAAGCGACTGCTTTCGTCTATTGGGTAAAGCAAGCAGCCAACACCAGCCATTCTCATGACTTCCTGTGGTGCATGTATCTACACTCAGTAGGCGCACTGTTAAAAATAATAATTAAACGCACCTCCAGGAACCAGTTTGCCTGATGTGAAAAAAGAGGGTTCAATATAAGATGCCTCAGAACAACGTGTTCTTCATCTAATGAAGTGATCTTGAGGTTTATGAATTGTTCGATATCAAATTGATCGCTGATCGTGGACGCAAAGGTTAGTTTCTTGAGGATGGCTACTCCAATGGCCTGTCCTCCTGAGTCTGCCGTAAATGCTTTGTACTCTAACATTATAGTGCCGTGAGTATGATCGTTCTCTCGCGGAAGAAAATGACTTACTTGGAATGCCGCTTTCGGATTCCTTGAACGAGTCTGCGAATCGCACAAGTATTTCATCCTGAGCTGCAAGCCCATCGACGATTTGTTCAACGGTAGCGAAATCGGTTGATTGGGCTGGTCGAACTGAGACTGGTTCAGTGCAGCCAAACCGATTCAAAATGTACAGGCAGTGGCTGCAGAGGAACCCATAAGCTTAATACAATGGCGGGCGGAATCAAAAACAGCTACTTACGAAGTCATTTTTCCGTAACGCGGCTGTGCCATTGTAAAATTGCGGAGCATTGGAATTTCAGGCATCCCCGTTGGAACCGTCACAACGCAGTAGTCACGGTCAGGAAACAAAGTGAACGCCGCCTTCACAAATTCAATTCCTTGGTTGGCATGAGCGTCCTCAATGCACAGCAAATTGATACAGAACACGTTACACTGCAGCTGGAGCAGTTTCGCTTCTTCGATTGCAGCCTGCTGTGCTGCGATTAGTGAAGCGGCTTTGGCTGCCGCTCGGCCTTCGGCAGTGTTTGCTTCGAGCGCGGCTCTGATGGGATCCGCTGTTTGAAGACTCAAATGCGTTGCGGCGAGAGCAACTGGGTCCATGAACGTGACTCCATCACCCAACGAGATTGGCTTAATATGGTCTCCATTTGCTGTGGACAGCATGTCGGGTGGTACATCCTTGATGAGGTTGTCGAAGGCATCCAAATCAAACGTTTTTGCGAGCAGGTCTTGATCGACCTCGTTGGTAAGGGACATGAACCCCGCAACAAGTCCCCCAATTTCGGCAACCAGAGTTTTTACAGCGTCATTTTTCGACTCCAAAAGTTCAGCCAGGAAATGATCCGCGTTTTGACCATTCAGAAGCTAACTCAAACAAAGCCTTTTAAGTCACACGGTGTGCCGGCAAAAATAAGCCAAATCTTACATTCTGTTTTTTAAACATGGGCACCAAATCATCGCAGTCTTCCACACGACCTTTTCTAATCTTGACTGTTGGAAATACGTCCTTCTTCGAGCACACTTGCAACGCAAACGGCGCAAACGCGATCCCAGTTTTCGCCTGAACTTCGCTGAAATACACGGGTCGGTCATCTCCCAAGTGCTGCATCCCAGGCCCAGAACCGTGCGGCTTTCTAAACAGAGTCATGAGCATTGCCATGCTCTTTACTTTTCTTTTAAGTTTTTTGAGGCCGAGATGATGCGTGCTTGAGTGTGGACTTGATTGTTCTGCGGGGTCTTCTTCTTCGGGTGGTGGTGTGGGCGGTTGTGGAATGAATTTCTGCGACGACAGCGGTGCAAACAGGGTGATGATGTCTGGAAGAAAGTAGCAAACATGCTTCACAGTGGGTAGCAACCCGAACAAAGTGGACAACGACGCATCCAAAAACGCGATCTGGTTGTCCGGTAGCGCAACAAAATAAGACAGGAATTTGGCGTTTTGAATCTGGCGTTTCAATTGGGTCAGTCAACACTGTTCACCACCTTGCATTGTATTCAGTCTCACAGAAATGTCCCTGCAATCGTAGCGCTCTCTCATCCACATTTCCCAGTTGCCTTTCGAGATTGTACCGAATTTCGATTGCGAGTTTCTTTGTGATACCGTGGCATCTTCTTGCTTCTCGATAATGAAATCTACAAATGGTGGTGGCCCGTTTGAAAATGCGCAGAAGCCAATGATAGCTGTGTCTTGAACATCAGTAGCAACCAAGCTGAGAGGTGATATGTCGCTGTTGTTGGAGGTGGAACTTCAGCCCGGCGCTGTTGATGGAGAATCTTCATGCCACTCACACCAGCGTAGCAATCGAGTTTAACGCGCCGAATCTTTTCTTGAGCGACTGTGCGACCACCTCCTCTTTTGTCAAGAGTTGGATACCTGGTACGTCCCGCTGCTCTGCTCGTCGAATTACGATTTGCATGACTCTGTGCTTCCTTCAGTGTAAGAAATTGTCACACTCCATTTTTTTTATTTTCAAACCCACATTTTTATCATCCATTTGTGACCAAGAAACGGCCTTGGCCGCCGTAAGCAGCTTCCGCTTCCATCGCCATTAACGTTGCCTCTTTCAGAATGCGCTTGATTTCTTTTTTGGCGCGATCGATCTGAATCTGCGTGTCGGCTTCCACAAACAAGTACAGTTTCCTTTGCCCTGCAGGAACCGGCTTTCCTTTATCAAAGAAGAGACCACGCGTCGTGATTGCAGCACCTGAGATTTCCGTGATTTGATTGATCATTTCCTTGTTCGTCACCTTCCAACGCGCCTTCTGAGGATAGTCGTTGATTTCAATCTCGATGGCAAACGGTGCCTCACTTGCACTTTTCTTGCTGGCAGCATTCGCACCGACTCCGGATCCAGAAGGTCGTAATTGCGAGTTGAACTGAGCAATCATATTTTTCGCCTTGCTGTACCCTTCTCCAAGCTTCATGTTTAGCTCCGCCGCCCTCTTCTTTGCCTTTTCGATTTCTTCCGTATTCCCACCCGCAGTTGCAGATTCGAGAGCAGCGGCAGCAGCGACGGCCGCAGCGGCTGCGACGGCTTCTTCCCTCTCTTTTTCAGTCTTCTGACCCGGTTGCCTGACTGTGTTGGCTTTGAAGCTGAATGTATCGTTATCCTCCTCGTCATCAGTGAACGCATCACTGTCTTGACCGCGATCTCCCACATCATCATCTTCATCCTCTCCGTCTTCCTCAAATCCAGCTCCATGAGACTTCTTTTGATACTGTTTCACCATATCTCGTTCCTTATCAAGCTTATCCAATCCCTTTCCTCCAAAGCCGGACGACGTGTAGTTGGCGGTACCCGCTTTGACTTTTCCAATAAATGATTCTGCAAGCGCAGTGAGTTCAGGCGGGACTTCCGCATTCGACATTTTTAGAGCTTGCAATATATCGACAGCGTACTTGTCTTGATCAGGTGTGATGAATGTGTATGCGGTTCCTTTGTTTCCAGCACGACCCGTGCGTCCGCATCGGTGCACGTAATCCTCCATGTGGTTCGGGCACTCATAGTTGATGACGATTTTCAGCTGTTTCACATCGAGTCCACGAGCTGCAACGGAAGTCGCAATGACAATGTTGGTGTCTCCAGTTTTGAAGTCTTGAAAAGTAGATTGTCGATCCGCTTGATCTTTGCCACCATGAAGTGATTGGCAAGGGTATCCACGTTTAAGCAAGTCACGAAGCAGATTGTCTGCGGCTTCATGGCGATCCACAAAGACGAGCACTTTTGCGTCAGGATCATTTGAGAAGCAGTCTCCCAAGATCTCAAGAAGCCGGAAAAATTTGGAGTCTTCGTCCCGAACTTCAACAATTTGATGAACATCGCTGGCAACAGTACTTCGGCCGCCAACTGTGATTTCCAAAGGTTGCTTAAGAATTTTTCTGGCAAGCGCTTCCATTTTCCGAGGGAATGTGGCTGAAAATAGAATCGTCTGACGTGTTGGGCGAATGTTGTTGATCATTTTCATGACTTGGGGTTCAAAACCTATAAAGTTGAATGAGAAAACAAATTCAAAGACAAAGACAAGAAAGAAATCACAAACCCATATCGAACATTCTATCAGCTTCATCCAGCACAAGGTAAGTAACTCTTTTCAAATTTGTGACTCTACCACTGTTGGCGCAAAGAAGATCAATCATTCGCCCCGGAGTGCAGATGATAACCTCAGCACCTTTCTTAAGCTCGGCAATTTGATCTTTGATGGGCGCACCACCGTAGCAACATACGGAACGCAGGTTGAGGTTTTTGGTGAAAAGCTTGCATTCGCGGTGAATTTGAACAGCCAACTCGCGAGTGGGCGTCATGATTAATGCAATTGGGCCATCCCCTGGTTTGACAGGATTTTGGTCTTTGATGTGCCGGAACATTGGAAGAAGGAATGCAATTGTCTATTTCAGAAACAACGGTTTTAGATTGCTGCATAAAAGTTGACAATCAAGGAGGACGGAGAATGACATACCTTTCCACTACCGGTTTTCGCAATTCCAATCACATCTCTTCCACTCATAACGGCTGGAATAGCTTGACTCTGAATAGCACTCGGTTTGTCGTATTTAAGACCCTTCTTGATAACATCTCCGACGCTGATGGGAAGACCCATTTGCGTCCATCGCTCAATGGGTTTAGGACAGCGAACACCACGAATTTTGATGCCGCCCAGTTCGGCGCGTTTAATTTCGACTTCAGCCTCGGTCATTTCAGCAATTTCGGGAGGTTCCACATAAAAGTCTTTACGGAAGGCTTGGTAATTTTGTTGCGAGTGATTCACGGGAGTCAAATCTTTCCGCTTAGCGGCAAACAGTTTCGCTGTGCTTCCGAGAATGTCATCATCGTCATCGCTGTTTTTCTCAACTTCCAATTCATCGTCAGCTGTAGCATCAGCTCCATTTGGTTGTTTTGCGTCTCCAGTTGCCGATGTATCACCATTTCCACTGCCAGCAGTGGTTGTTCCGTCTCCACCAGTTACTTCTTTGGATGCCGATGACTGCAAAGTTTTGAGGTCTTCCTCGGCCAACTTTTTCACCTCCGAGTCAACATCCACCATAAACGCATCCAATTCATCAAACTCAGCGTCGTCCGCTGCTGCAGTCACATTCGCGTCGACATCCATTGCGGAAGCGTCAGCATCCGCGACTACTTCAGGCGTACCGGAAGCAGCAGCAGCCGCATCGTTCGCAACTTTGAAAGCAGCTACATCCGTCTTCAATTTTTTCCCGCGAGCTGAAATTGCAACGGCTTCAGCTCTGGATTTATCATCCTCATCGTCACCGAAAAGATTGGCCGCAGGAACAGCGACTTTGTGCGGGGTAACACCTGAGGATTTAGCTGGAGCCCCGAAGGCGGTTTTGAAAGGGTTGAGCTTCGTGGTGGCCGCTTTGAAATTGCCAAACGGAGATGCGGCTTTTGTCGCTGGTCCTTTGGCTCCTGATTTGGCGTCGAATGGCGCAAATGAGGAGGAGTCTTCCTGAAGTTTTTGTGCGAGTGGACGAAGTGGTGGAAGTTGAAACGCGGCCACCTCGGCTGTTAAAAGATATGTTTAGACCCAGTTCAAAAATGTAAAACTGAATATTTTTGAACTAACCTGCCGCCGCAGCACTTGTTTCTTTTTCGAGTGAGATTTCACCCTCTTCTTCTTCGTCATCGTCTTCCAAACTCCACGTTTTACGTTTGTTGGAGGCGTGTTGTTCCCCATCATCAACGAGCATTGCACTTTCTCCGTTCGCAGCATTTTGATCGGGATTTTGTGTGTCTGGATTACTGACTTGCTCGTTGGAGAGATCTGTTGCAGTTGTTGCTGTGACACCAAGTTCTGCGCGCTCTTTCTCCAGTCTCTCCAGTCTCCATTTTTCCACTCGTTCCTTCCGCTGACGCGCCTTTTCCTCAACGGACAGAGAATCCATTACTAAGAGAACTGAAGCCTGGATAAAGAAATTAGTTAACGCGCTCAGTGCTAGTGCTGATGAAATTCTGGATCAAAATACCTGGCTTTGAGCAGCTGAATCCAGCTGAATCTTTTCATTCTTTTCCGAAGGTGGAGGTTGTTTGGATGCAGGTGGTTGGGATGAGCTGGCATTCAGAATTGTAACTCCTGCCATTTTGGACAAGTCGGTCACTGGGTTTGCGTTGCTTGGTCGGACAGAAGTCGAAACTTCAGCTGGGAGAGCACCCCTGGATGAGGATGACTGATGCCGGTCACGATCCCGATCCCGGTCTCGATCTTGATCCCGCTCCCGCTCTCGTTCACGAATGAGTCGATCGCGGTCTCTTTCGCGTTCTCGATCTCTTTCCCTGTCCCGCTCTCTTTCCCGCTCGCGCTCACGGTCTCTGTCCCGACGCTCTCTGTCCCTTTCTCTTTCTCGTTCCAACTCCCGTTCTTTCTCCTTCTCTCTATCCCTCTCCCTGTCTCGGCGCTCTCTGTCCCTTTCTCTTTCTCGTTCCAACTCCCGTTCCTTTTCCTTCTCTCTTTCCCTCTCCCTGTCCCTCTCTCGGTCTCTCTCTCGGTCTCTGTCGCGAATTCTGTCCCTGTCGTCATGCGCATCACGGCCTCCGCGTTCAGTGTCTTCGCGCGAATGCCTGGGCCTCTCCCTCTCTCGTTCTCTCTCTCTTTCTTTTTCTCGCTCGCCATCCTTGTTCTTGTCCCTGTCCTTCTCCCTCTCGCGACTCCTGCTTCGCGCATGTCCATGACGAGACGAGCTTTTCTTGTGCTTCCTGTCCTCCTTCCTGTCCTTATCCTTTTCCCGCTTCTTCTTCTTCTCTTTACTACTGCTGCTCTTGTGCCTGGACCTGGAATGTGAGCGCGAGTGGGTCTGCGAATGCGCAGTCGAGCCACGCCGTCCCTCGGAGCCAGTGCCCGCATGGCCATCCGCTGTTATCGGCCTCTCATCGGCACTTGATGCGTCCGAGTCGCTGCCGTCGTCGTGCTTATTCACAGTCGAAGCGTCCATTGGGCGTCTTTTTTTTTTATGATGAATAAAATATTTCTTCAGGTCCGATATCGAGTAACATTTTTATTGAAACACACTCGCTTGTCACGCCAGCAGAACATGTCATCAGACAATCAAGCGGCCGCTTTCTTCCAAGTAGGCGGCAATCCAGTCGCTCATTTCACGTCCAGATGCAAGATCACGGTTGTGCAGTCTAAACAGCGAGAATGCGTAAGTGTCCCGGATGGGGTGAAGCAAGTCGGCGTATCGACAACAGAGGAAGCGGCAAAGGCTTACCTAGATGGGTCAATGTCCACTTGGAAACTACAAAAAAGGAACCCCAAATACATTGAGTCTCGTACAGGATATCACAAATCCGAAAGAAGGAAAACGTACATTTCGCAGAGCTCCCAGAAAAATCCAAATCTTCAGAATGGCGTAAAATTGAGATTGAGATTGGTCAAGGCTTTGATGTAGACACAGCTGGTGGAAGAACAGGGAAATACCTGTCGTGCTTGTCGATGAAGAGGGTATTTTCGAGCGAGGCATCGAGGACGACCTAATTGATGATACAAGCGGATGCAATGGAGTGACCAGAATAGTCCCAGCGTGCGAGGGTGTGAGAATTATCGTCAGTCACATCCATCGAACAGGGGTCCACCACAGGCCCTCACCCTCTCCAAGGGCGCTCCCTCAGCATACTCGAACAACAACTGCTGCACTGTCTGTTGCACGCTGGGCACGGTCCAGTCCTTAATAGGATCGCTAATCTTCCTGAGCATCGTTCTCTTTTGCATAGCGAGAGGACGGAGCGCAGCCGTGGCCTTCAGTCCAGGAAATCCAGTAGATCCGAGCATGTTTGGGCGCAGCGTTGCCGTTGAGATCCCACGAGTCAGTGGCCGCGCGAATGCCATTCGGAGGACGTGCATTTTTTGCATTTTTTGCTTCAGTAAACATTTGTGGCATAAATATTTATCGTCCTTCAGATCAGCGCCAACATACGCCATTTGTCCATTTGCCAATGTTTGCGTTGTTGGTTTGAGTCTTTGACTGTTTATGAGTATCAAAGTGAAAACTCGATGCTGTGCAAATACCTTGGGAATATACTGGCAGCGCTCCCTTGCACAACTCATTTGAAGAAAACTATGATCTAAATACACGCTACCTTCCCATTTCAATCCTGATGATTTAAAGCGCGGCTCCCTTCAAGCGGCTACCTTCCAAGACTTGAGGGTAGTCAGCCAAATGACCACTCAATTTCTTGTGCGGTTGGATCCCTGGTCACGAACAGAACGGAGTGGATACTTTTGTGTGTGCAAATTGGATGAGCTTAACAGCCAGCGTAACCTATTTCACCTCCAGAGGAATTCACTTGTTGTGTAGTTTAAAACGAACTGGATTTATTTTGATGACAAGCTGGTTGCACGAAGGGCAGCCCCCTTTGCTTTCGCTTTCTGCATTGCCAATTCCGCACGCGAGAGCTTTTTCTCCGTCACCACATTCTCTTCTAGCGAGAGCAGAGTAACTTTCCCAGTCACACTCGTTGAAAGACCATCAGCCTTAACTGTCGCTCGCTCCTTCAAAAAGAGCTTCTTATACTTTTCCCGCACATTTCCAACCCTGTCCGCATCAGTGAACTTTGCATGCGTTTTCGCGTTTGCTATCCATTCGTCTGCAGACATGCTGTAGAGAAATTTCCAAGCGGGAAGGACAAAGTCAGCAGCATGCCGTCCAAAGTGACTCGGATCTCCTCGAGGACCCAGCAAATCAGTGAGTTGCACTTGGTTTTCAAACTGCATTTCAATCCATCTTTCCAACTTTGCGCGACTCCAGGCCATGGGAGTTAGTTTTTCTTGAGACGCAGGTTCAGCTGACTTTGCTGCAGCCTTGTGCTCAAGAATGGACGCATCTTTATCATCGGCGCGGTTTAGAGATTTCAAAGCCAAAGCGTATCTGTACGTGTTGAATGTGTGCGGAATGTCTGCCACTGTTGGTGCTGCAAGAGCAAACACCACTGTTGACGTAAAGCGTGGCAAGGTGGGGTCAAGCGCATCTTTCAGCACCATGGTAAGTTTCGATGATCGGAATGGAATGTGGCTGCTTTTGTTGCTTGCATCTTCACTCGTTTCAGATAGGAGAGTTGATTTACGAATGCATTCCTTTAAAGACATCAGACTTTTGTTGATTGAGATTGCTTCCTGCAAGTTATATGTATCATGAGCTCAGTGGAAATGTTTGCAGATGCAAAAGGCATGCAAAAACAAACCTTGAGCCTGACTGCGTCATGGTCCTTCTTATCAGATCCCGTTTCACTTCCAGCCAAGTCGACAAGCTTCACCACTGCATCAAATCCAAGCTTTCCGCCACAGATCCGAATGGTGCAAATGAAATGACTTCTTGATGATGCTGCATTTTTGAGAGTGCTGCGAGTCGTGCGCATGGCAAAACCGTGATGAAAAAACTCCAACACTTGTTCTTTGGATTTTGCCTCGTACTCAGCAACGTTCTGAAGAACAGGAAGTCCAGCTCCGTCCAGCAGGACTTTCGCATCAGCAGGAACCTTTCGACCTTCACCAGCAACAGACAGGTCACGAATCACATCCCCTTGAATTTCAATGATGGATATGAAGGCAGAGATGTCGTTTTCGAACGGAAAGTCATTGACCAGTTTCTCTGCAATGTTCATCATTGTGTATGTCTTTCCAGACCCTGGTCATTGACGTTTCAAAAAGTCAGCAGATGTCCAAACAACCATGACTATTTTTACCTGTTTGCCCATAAGCCATGATTGTAAGTATCCCGTTTTGATTAAGGACGTCAAAGAACTTTTGCTGCACGGCCGTCTCATAAACATGCGCATCCCCTGCCTCCCCCGCAAAATTGCCATCGAATTCAAACTCTTGAACATCCACGCTCGAGTCCGTGAGCATTCGAAACGATGGGTAATAGAGCGTTGTTTGAGTTTCAGTGCAAAACAGGACAGGGAAGAATCCCTGTTTGATCTCGGCAGTTGAAAGTGGGCGTGTCCGAAAGTTGACTGACAGGTTTGATTTCGAGGACGATGGTTCTGGTGCATTGGTTTGAGTAATGGCGCGAGCTCCTACAGTGCTTTGATGCTTTGCGATGGTTGCGACAAAGTGGCTCTGTTTCGCAAATAGGTTACTGGGGAGACATGGCAGATGACCAGCAGTAAGAAGGAGCCAGAGTGGTGGGGTAGAGGAGTGCATGGCACATCAAAGGCACCTTTTGGGCCATGGCGCGGCCAAGCAAAGTGTTTGCAGAGTCCATGGTTGTCGGTGACGAAGGCGAAGCAAGCTTAAAATCTCTTTTATATGAAACAATTTGAAAGAGATTTACTTGTTGCGTCATTTCAGAGGTGGAAACCGAGGGTGGAAATTGGAGTTTTGACTTTGTTTTCGGTCTCAGCACGTGCCTCATTTGTTCACAAGCCGCTGCCTGATAAGAGGGCAGCGTGGTGCTCAGGTGACAGCCAATGGACTGCGCTTTGTGCTTCTGGCGAAACGCAACAGACAGCACTTCTTCCTTTCGCTGTCCAATGAGGCTAACAAGGGGAGTGAACAAAGAGCGGAGACACCCGAGAGGGAGGTGGGGCTGCTTCTAGGAATGCATGGGACCACAGTATAAGAGGCACCGATAGAGTGTTCGTCCATGATGCTTTACCCCCAACTTTATCAGTCGTACACTTTATTACTAGCACCCCTGGCTGCTTGGAGCCCAGAATTTGAAAACAGAACGCTGCCAAACACATGCAGAAGCAGAAGCACAATAAAGTACACCACAATCCCAAATTCTCTCACTTCCACCAAACTTGTGCAGCATCGCGCAAATAGTGCCAATGCTGCCAAATCGAACACAGCTCTAGGAGTGTTTTGACCACCAACACTGTTTGCCCCTCCAGGCAGGCAACCATCCTTTTTGCTCTTTTCTGCGGCGTACCGGTTGACAAAAATAACCGTCGCTGCAACGTAGGCTGCCGCGTCAACAACCCAACCACCCGGAATCACAGTCGCCAGGACCAGAATCACAAATCCAACAAAAAGTACAGCCCCGCGCAAGCCGAAACCCGCGCCAAGCAGTGCAATATGCGCTCCCGCAGCTGCATAGACAGCCACTTCTGCGTACGCAGCCGCCATCGTTCGAGACCGTACGCAAGCTGCGACGACAAGGCAGGACGCCATAGCATCGATCATATACGGCCACGGGTCGGAAGGTGCCTTTGATCGGGGCAACGACATTGACTTGTACAGATTGTACAACGCAAACGGAATGATGAATAGAATGCTGAAACTAAGCGATGTTCCACAGAGAATAGTCTTGGGCGGAAATGTGCATTGCACATGCTTTAGATCAGCGCGAGCTTGCTCTGCTTCGAGCAACTGCTGTTGTTGCTGATATGAATATGATGGAGATGCCCGTGGATATTCGTAACGCTGCGGCCACCCGTAACCTCCGCTTGTTGGTTGCTGAGGTGGAACGGACCATGGCTGATGTCCATAACCTCCCCATCTTGATTGCTGAGGTGGCCATGGCTGATGTCCATAACCTCCACTTGTTGGTTGCGGAGGTGAATCAGACAATGGCTGCTGTCCATAACCTCCCCATCTTGATTGCTGAGGTGGCCATGGCTGCTGCCCATAACCTCCCCATCTTGATTGCTGAGGTGGCCATTGCTGATGTCCATAACCACCGCCTGTTGGTTGCGGAGGTGAATCAGACCATGGCTGTCCATAACCTCCCCATCTTGATTGCTGAGGTGGCCATGGCTGATGTCCATAACCTCCGCTTGTAGGTTTCTGAGGTGAATCAGACCATGCCTGCCATGGAACGGGGGGAGCCTTTGGCGCATCAGAGGGTGCATTCCATGCGGGCCAAACACTCGCAGCAGAAAATGCTGGCGGCATCATTGGAGGTTGTGCGCGGTGCGAGTTGTCTTTACCGCTTGACTGAGCATTGTAATTTCCAACCTGTAAAGAAATGTAATCGAGGATGTGTTCGCTGTCCCTCTGCCCAGTATACTTTTCGATAAATGCGCCATTGTTATAGAGCCTGATTGCAGGGTAGGTCGAGATTCCGTGTGCGTGGCAGAACGCTGTGGATGCACAATATCGTCAGCAGTGGGATTCGCCTTTCGGGAGACAAGTGCAGTAGGTACCGTTGTTCGCGCCAGAGGTGCAATCAAATCGCGCGAGACCCATCGACGCCAAAGACCCTTCCAGCACTTTTGCGACAACATCTTTCCAATGAGGGTCCAGCTTCTTACAGTACTGGCACCAGCTGTGCGCAATGATCGATCGTCAAACGATGGGTTCGAATTCCCAAAGAAGCAAAGTACGTACTCAGTGAAGAAGAAGATGAGCCATTGCCCAGAGCCGTCGCCGACATAATTCGCAAACGAGCCACTGTCGAGGTAAGTCTCCGGCTCCGCGCAGTCCTCGCCCTGGTCCTGGGCAGCAGCGCCATCGACCTTGTGCCGTGGTTTACACTTCTTGACTTTCTCTGTGTGGCAGACTTCCGCAAACAGGAGAAGAAGGGCTGCTAGGATATACGCCTTCATTTTATGTTTCTTCTGCAGGCCATTTTCACTCTCCAACAGGCCAATTAAATTGGCAAGCAGGTGCGCTAATGCGTAGTACATTTAACTTGTAGCTGCCTGTATCGGTGACTGGCTGCGTTGGGTGGCAGCCATGACACAGCGAAATGCGCGTGATCCTCATGCCTCGTACTTTTTGACCCACACCAACATGCGATATATTCAACAGCAAACACCATTAACACCGCCTCTTCGCATCAGGTTCATTCTCTGATCCTATTTCATCAGAGCTACGTGTACCAGCAGCATCCATAGTATCAGCAAAATCAGCAATGGGCTCTTGAGCGACCAAGGATTCTCCAACTTCCGTAACTTCCATAGCATCCGACTCTCCTCCGGCTTTACCGTAGTTGCCCTCGGCGATTTCGGCTGTTTTACCGTCTGCGTGTTCAGGTTGCACAAATTTGGGTTCGGGCAGACTGAGTGCGGGGCGTGGGGGAAGGCTGTTCAGCCCTCGGTTGTCTGAAGCGTCTTTGATACCCGGCGGTGGGATTGGCGCGACGTTTGCCGCGCGAGGAATGCGGGGTGGCGAGACAGGTGGGGGTGGCTCCACGTAGGTCGTCACTTCGTATGTTGAATTGATTTTGTTCTGTTTTTGTTTTCAAGTTAGAAGAAAGCTTTCAACACAAACAAGGACACCCACCGGAAGCCCAATTTTTTCGCAAAAAGCGACGGTTTGCGGGTTTTGCACGGGCTGGCCTGAGTGAAAGGACATGTTATTACAAAATCATAGTTATAAAGTGCGTTCCTTACCAAGCGCCATGATGTTGCGGTGTCCGTGACTGGGGAGGTGAGGAGGGGCTGTCATAACAAAGTTTCTCGGTACGACGAGTCCATCTTCCTTTGAGCTTATGTTTTCTTTCACCCATTCCAGTTCTTTTCGGATACGCCTAAAGAGTCAATACTTTCGGTGAGCATAACATGCAATGAGCAAACTCTTTTTCGGCAATCTTAACTCTTTGATTGTCGCTTGATCGGGCAAGTCGACTTGATTTCGCTGAAGACTCAGGTAATCATATGTTGCCCTTACAATCGCCAGCCACTCCTCATCATATTCAAAGGAATGTGTCACCGCCTCCTTCGGTTCTGTCTGCGCCTCCTTTCCTTCACCCACAGCATCAATATCTAAAACCTACATCGTGAATTAACGGTCAGGTCTTCAGAACAAAAAAGGCGGTTCAGCTAAACCTGCAAGAAGTCACGTCTGGGAAGGCACTTGTCCAAAGCCAAGAATCTTGTAACTTGAGGCTCTTTCGGCTTTTGCGGCTCCTCAGCTTCCGTCGCAGTCGCTTGTTCCTGAACACCTGCTGCAGCTGGTTCCTCTTGAGTGTCAGCAACATCCACTGTCATGTCAGAATGTGGAGTCAGAAAACGTTCCGCTTGTGGTTGGAACAGAAGAAGAGATTTTGATCGAATGAGTCACACGATACCAATTTTCGGTGCAACGGGCTTCTCTTCTTCAACAATCGCCGTTTCGACTTTTTCTGTTGCGGCAACGGCTTCTCCCTCAGCTTCGTCATCGCTATCGACAATGTCGATCGCATCAGGATTCACGACAGGAACTGGAGCAACCTGGGCCGGTCTTGCAGGTGGTGCTGTGGGTGGAGCCCACGCTTTTGCCTTGTTTTGTTCCAGCAGACTGTGGTTCACAAGGGCCGCAAATTTGACGTGCAAATGTGCGCTGAACCAGAATCGCGGTTTCAAAAGATACAACAGCCGCTCGTTGACTTGACTTCCGAGCGTGTTTGTGTTCACCTGACAGGGAGAAAGGCACGAAAAACAACGCGATAATCGAGAATAGACCAAGATCGGGATCGGTGAGACCAATGAAAAGGGATGTGAGCAGACGATTAGAAGAGAAGCTGGATTTCTGTCTCACCTCATGTTCAAAGAAACTTTTCACTGAAAGCAAACGCTTCTTGTCTCCATAATGATAAATACCGCGCGGCCAGTCGTGTGAAACGAAAATGTCAATAGGGTTTGTGAGCTGTTGAGCGTGTGACAATGAAATCATTAGGACGGACGCTTGGTTTTTTTTTTTTTTTTCCGACGCACCTGCGAAACTCGATATTCATTATATCTTCTGACGTGGTAAATACTTCTGCATTGTTCGCGATTGAGAGGTATAACTTCGTGGTATCCTGCAGTGGGTGTCAGCAGGACTGAGGAAATCGCAAGTCTCGATGCAGGACAAACCCAGATTATAATGCTTTGGATCAAAGATTCCTGTCAATCCAGCAATACGCAACCCTCCAAAGTTGACGACTCCGGCAAAGCCGAGAAAGTAGATATTTGGGCAAACCCAACCACTGCGGAAGTAAGAAGCGTCAGTCGATGAACGCTGAGATAGACGCCATTTTTCAACAGAGAAAGAGACCCATGATATAGCTCCCACAGGTAATTCGAGCCTTCATGGTTTCCACCAATGAAAACTGTGAGGATTGGAGCGGTCTTCTTCCCAGAGTAGTATTCGTGGAATATGCCCAGCTTTTTGTGCTTTTCGGGGACAGCCATCTGGTCCAGATCGCCGTAGTTGCGCAGACTCTAGAGACGGGTGGGAGCACGGTGAGTCGTTCATGCGCATTCGGCAGCAGCCGAGAGGGGGGCAGATGACGGAACCTGGAAGTCGCCGCAGATGATGAGCAGGTCAATCTTGACGCGCTCCTTTGTCTCAATGTGTTTGAGAGAAGAGTAGATCTTGTCCAGCTCGCCGTGGCAGCATCCCTCGATAGCAACTCGAACCATTTCCCTTGAGTTTAACTTTACAAATAAATAAATATTTAGCTCACGTCAATAAGAGCAAAACACAAGGAACACAAAGTTGCACCAACCATGTCCGAATACAGCATGTAAGCAATGCACACAACATGACATTCACAAGCAGCTTACACAACGCTCCGGTGTTGCCCAGAAGGGCTTTCGTGCTGTGGCCCTTCGAGTGGATTTGGGGTCTGCTGTGTGCATTCTGGATGTCAGAGGATGCACGAGTCGAGCGTGACAGCCGTCTGCAGATACGCAGGCACAAAGCACTGCTCGAGAGCGCCACCTGCTATGCGCAGTACAAGGTGGAGACGTCGTAGTTGGATCTGTCAATTTCAACGGACACTTTACCTGGTTCATACCCCCTGCTCACATAGTTCACACATCTGTCTTGTAGTATGCGGCGGAAACGCTCGACGCGCTCGAAGGAAAACTGGCTTGGCGAAAAGACCCTGTCTCGCCTGACTACGATTACAACTTGATCGCGGACAGACTCGCGCAGCTGCGAAAGCTTCGTCAAGACGGAGACGTGGTTGCCTTGAGCTTTCTATTGAGAACGACGCTGACGAGAAATCTGGGCGATATGAATTGCACAAAAGTATAATCACCCTTCATTAACTGATTTATCAACCCTAATGAGCCTTTGCTCTCAGCTGTACGGACACGCACGCATGGGGACAAAAATCCTCATCCATGAATACATTGATGAAGTCGTCAAACAGCTCGACCTGTTTGCAGACGAGACATCAGACTATCACACTGTCGCCGACAAACTGGCTTTCTTCAAAAACATTCAATGCTCGTTTGGGACTACTGCTCTTTTACTGTCTGGAGGCGCGACTTTTGGTGAATTACCAGCGCATACGATTTTGAAATACTGAACAGTTGTGACAGGAATGATTCATTGCGGCGTGCTCAAGGGTACAATTACCTAGTGATTGACAATATCATGGTGACCCTGTGACCAACTTTTCAAACAGCGTTGTATCAAGCAAATGCACTGCCGCGCGTCATCAGCGGATCCTCGGCTGGCTCTATCGTTGCCGCGATTCTTTGCACGCAGACTGAAGATAACTTTGAAGCGGCAATGGACCCATCTTTGACAAACAAGGTAGCGAATCGTTGTATTTGTGATAATTTTGTCTTTCAAGCCACCGTTTTTAAAAGCGCGTCAGCAGAACTTCTATGAGGACCCTTCTGAAGTGGGAAACATTTTTGCCAAAATACGCCGATTAGTGCAGCATGGTGCGCCTCTGTTTTTTTTTTTTTTTTTTGGCATTGAAACTCCCATGTTATCAAACAACAAACTCCAGGCTGCATTTTTGATGTTTCCAGTTTCATCTTGGCGGCCAAAGCGAATCTTGGTGGGGACATCACGTTTCAAGAAGCTTACAACAAATCACGGCGTGTTTTGAACATTGCTGTGAGCAGTTCCACCCAATATGAAATGCCGAGACTGCTCAACTATTTAACGGCGCCTAATGTGGTAATGGTCGAAAAATTTTTAAGGTCTTTCGAATACGCCGAACTGTTCTCATATTTACTCTAACGAAATTCAGGTCATCTGGTCCGCAGTGTAGGTGGCTGTTTTCGCCCACTTTATCACTTTTTTAAACTGAAAATTTGGTTGTGCACCAAAAGTGCGGCATCATGTGCTTTACCTATGATGTATCGTTCTGCTCCACTTATGTTTAAAACCGCAAAAGGTGATCTAGAGTCTTGGAATCCATCAGGTGACTTACACGTGAAAATTCAAAACTTGAAAGGGGGCCTGAC
>QEAP01000096.1:32750-73011 GCA_006535975.1 Chytriomyces confervae
AAAAAAAAAAACAGGTCATCGATGGATTGATGGGAGTGTAGAAGGGTGAGATTACACCCGACGCGGATATATTTGGTTTTTTAACCTTTGTTCGCGGTGGTTTTGCAGAGACTTGCCCATGGCGAGAATCAGCGAACTTTTCGATGTGAACCACTTCATCGTGTGCCAAGTCAACCCCCACATCATGCCATTTCTTAATAAGACACTAAGCGAAAATTGGCTGCTTCGGACTGCCAATAACTTGGCGTATTTAATTAAAACGGAGGCTTTGCATCGTTTGAATCAGGTAAAGACTTGTTGGTATATATCCGCCCACGTTTTTTATGTGTGTATGTGTGTGCGTATTCATTTCGGTTCTCCAACTGACGCGTTTTTTTTTTATGCTTCATATAGCTGGCAGAGATTGGTCTTAACTGGCAAATCTTGCACAGACTCAAATCCATTCTGGTCCAAAAATACAGCGGCGATATTACCATTGTTCCAACCATTTCATTCTGGGGATACAGGAAACTGATTACGAACCCAGATGTGGAACTGACGGAACAGTTGACGTTTATTGGAGAACGCGCAACATGGCCAAGTAAGATTCTCTGTGGCTGTGTTTTTTTTTTTTTTTTGGCTGTTTTCGCATCCCTTCATGTAAACAATTCGACAGAGGTACCGTTAATTGAAAACCACGTAAAAATCGAAATGTGCATCGATCGCGCCATTATGCGTCTCAAGACGGAGCAAATCAGGATTTCAGCTCGTGCTCGGGCTGCGGCGGCAGCCGCACTTGGTGGCAGTGAAGGAATGCTTCTGAACACGGCTTCAGCGAATACGAATAGTGCTGCTGCACCAGCAACAGCACCACCACCAGCACCGCCTGCAAACGCGAATTCAACGATTAAAAAGGAGGTGGACCAGGTCACTGCGGTGAATCAGGAACCAAGCAATGGCACCAAAAAAACAGAGGTCAAAGATGGAGTCAAGGAGGGAAGCAAGAATGGAGTTAAGGATGCAGTCAAGGATGGAGTGAAGGATGGAGTCAAGGATGGAGTCAAGGATCAAACAAAAGGTGGAGCCAAGTTTCAAGCACAGGATGTGGCGGAAAACCGTAGATCCAAGGATGATGGAGTCAAATATGACGGTAAAGTGGCTAATGATCAGGGACAAGGCAGTGATCTTGTTGACGGTAAAGCTGACCAAAAATACGCCACTGAGGCTGTCTAACCGCGCATATGATAACTCGTTATGTATCGGCAATGGACAGATTTGCTTGAATAAAAACAATGGGGATAATAAATATGTAAGGCTATCAAAGAGTTAACTGACAAATTCAAACTGTATTTTATTCCACTGTTTACTTGTATCATATAGTCTCAGATCTGAGGAAGAAGACAAAAAAGAAAATGAAAGTGATACCACCAGGGAGGTCACTGTTCCATCGTTTCTCAGCAGCTGGCGTTGGTGGGGTTGCATTGCCACTCGAGCACGTTTCCAGCAGCGTAGTTGCAGATACATTGGTAGGAGCATCCCCACTGTCCAAACACTGTGCATGGGGCGCCGTTGGAAATAGCAGTTCCCGCCTTGCTGGTAGTTGTGGAAGCTGCCTTGCTGGTGGTCGACTTTGAGGAAGCAGTTGTAGAGCTTGGCTTTGCAGAGGCGGAGGTTGGCGAAGGAGCAGCGGAGGAAGTAGGCGAGGCAGCAGCGGAGGAAGTCGACGAAGGCGCAGGAGGGGAAGAAACAGGGGAAGAAGGAGCAGGGGGAGATGAAGCGGTGGTGGGGACACTTGAGGAAGCCGGCTTCTCAGAAGTGGTGGATGGCTTTGCACTGGAGGTGGTTACTGGGCTGGATGGAGTAACTCCAGGTCCAGTGAGGGCCTTGAGGAGGGTACCGTTTGCGTCATCACCGTCAAGTGGCCAAACCATGAATCCTCCAAGACCCTTTTGAGCACCGTATCCGACCTTTGCCTTGATAGCTTGCTCAGTGTCATAGGAGTAGAAGACTCTGTCGGTAGCGCTGTATCCGTAACTGGCTTGTGCGGTAGCGTCCCAGTACTTGGTGATGGAAGCATCGGCTGCGAGGTTAATGTAGTTGAGCTTGGTCTTGCCAGAGGCAGTGGCTCCCTTCACAAAGAGACCGTGGGATCCGTTGTCGACATAGCTGCTGGGCATCTTCCAAGCGTGAGCGTAGAAGGGAACACCCACAACAACCTTGTCAGCTGGGCATCCGTTGTTGATGAAGTAGTTGACTGCGTAATCAACCGAGGTCATAATTCCGGATTGTTCATCTACTGGAGTGTTATCGTACAGAGGAGCTTGGTGGTTGGTGGTAGTGTCCCATTCTCCGTGGATGTCGTAGGTCATGATGTTGACAAAGTCCATGGCTTGGCAAATGGCCTTGATGTCAAGCTTGTTCATCTTGTCTTCACCAGCTGGGGCAGCCATGGAGATGAGAGAGTTGGGGAGAGCAGCTCTTGTCTTTTGGATGAGCGCGGTAAACTTTGCCTTGTCGTTGTTGCGGTTTGGGTATCCACACTTGCCCTTGGAGCAGTCGGTCATGTCCTCCGCATTTCCGTTTCCAGCAGCTCCGCCGCTGAATGGAGCCTGGTTACCGTGCTCCCATCCTGGGTATTCCCAACTGAAAGAAGCTGCCGTCAGGAAAGAGAAAAACTACCGAATCATCAACAACAAGACTTACTCGTAGTCCACACCGTCGAAGCCAAAGAACTTGACAAACTCGGCAACACTTTTGACAAACGCGTCAATGTACTGTGGCTCCGTGGCGGCAGAGAAGAGGTTGGAGTCGTACCAGCCACCAACGGAGATCAAGTACTTGAGCTTGTTACCGCCAGTTTGCTTCTTGATTTTGTTGAAGACGTACGCGTAGTTTCCGCAAATGACTGGGTTGCCGTTAGCGTCGGACTGGATACCGTTGGGGTCCAAGACAGCCTCGCACTTTGGGTTGCGTGGGCTTTCTGGGGCGCCGGACGGGTTGTAGCAGGCCTTGTCTGGGCAGGTTCCGTTGGCACCGATGAAGGGGACCATGGCGACCTTCTGGCCTGTGCACTGCTTGGAGACAGGGACTGGGATACACTCGGTGGGGCAGGAGGTTCCAACACAGGCCTGGTAGTCAGCATAAGCATCGGTGAAGCCGAGGTAGAACTGGTTGGTCTTTGTGTGGTAATGGATGGTGGCAAAGGCGTAGTTGATGTGCGTGTAGCTGTTGATGATGTTTGGCGTGACTAAGGCAAAAATGGGTGTGTTGATGAGAATGCATTCAGCGTCGCAGACCCAACCAATGGTCGGACTTACAAGTGAATGGCTGGTTGCCGTTGTCATAGAAGTACCAGGATTGGTGGTATCCAACGACTCTGTTGGGAGTGGAGGAGACCGGGGCGGCAGTGACTGCCGAGACAGCAAAGGCAAGAGCGGCTGAGAGACTGAGAAGCATCTTGAGCGGGTTGGTAGTTGGCCGCAGCGACAAGCGCCCAATTTATATGCGTTTGCGTTGCAGGCTCAAAACAATTTCATCGTCTGACATCTGACATGTCACATGCAGGCCGCATGACCGTAGGAATGATTGAATTTTCCGTGCGTTTCGAGCTGGAAAGCCGCAGAATGAGCTGCGCAAGTTGGAGATTGCGTGTGCGGCGACAGCGCTGTTTTTTGGGTCTTTTTCCGTTCAACTTCCGAATCTGCGTCGCTTCTTTCGCTTCTCTTTCGCGTCTTCGCAACTGCGACGCTGCTTCTTCTGCCCTTTCCGCAGCTTCTCATTCTGCAACTGCAGACATCCCTCTCTCCTCCCTCTCTCCTCGCTCGGAAAGACCAGCCATATCATGTGCCTGCATTGCAACTCAAACACATTCCGTCCTCAGCTTGTTTCTTTCCTTCCACGTTTTTAGCAGCGTTGGCCGAAAACCAGATAACACTCACTCACTGGTGACACAGTCACAGAAACAAATGAATGCTTTTACTGATAACTTCTTTGCGATGTGAGCGAGGTTCACCCAAGTGCCCCGGCAGTGTCCGCTTACTATAAACGCCTCACGAGCATCAACA
This sequence comes from Chytriomyces confervae, assembly GCA_006535975.1. Lineage (NCBI taxonomy): Eukaryota > Fungi > Chytridiomycota > Chytridiomycetes > Chytridiales > Chytriomycetaceae > Chytriomyces > Chytriomyces confervae. The sequence goes on from QEAP01000096.1 coordinate 36,794, forward strand.
AGGAACGGCACCTCCTTCTCTCATAAACCAGACAGCCGCCTTGCCGAATACACAGAGAACTGATTTTAAAGCTCGCTTGCCGTATGAAAGTCAAGCTTGATAAGAAAGTCCCTTGGATAATGTTTTGGGCAAGCAATCTGTTATTGCATTCATTGGTATCATGTTACTGCCAAAATCTTGAAGTTTTCAAGACAACGTGGCCGAGTGGTTAAGGCGACAGACTAGAAATCTGTTATCCTCTGGATGCGCAGGTTCAAGTCCTGCCGTTGTCGTTTTGAATTTCTTTCCATTGTTTTGCTGTTGTTCACGGAAAGGTGATGCGATCTGGGCAGCAGCCTCAGACTACTTTTCTGCCCATGTCAATGCTTACACTGAACAACAGCTCGTGCAGACCTTCTCAAAGGACGTTAACGGCCGAATGCTGTTGGAGTCCAGTCGTCCAAGATTATCACAGTACAGCAGGTATGAACAAATAATCTGTGAGGGGCACCTGTAGCTGGTAATCCATGACTCTGGTATAAGATTGTGGGGGACAGGCGACAATAAAATTTCTCCCACAAAAATCAGTTCGAAAATGGTCGAAGTTCGCAAAGCAGTTCATGCAAAGGAAACACTGCATCACGCATCGGCATCTGCCCAGACCGAGATGCGCACGCGGGCAACACGAGAGGCAGGAGCGTACTGGGAGGGAGTTGCAAAAGGGATCGAGTGGGGCGTGGCACCCGTGTTTGGCAACCGTGCCCAGGCAGCAGAGGAAACTGTCCTCACCCCTGCAAATGTGGACATGGCTTCACTGGCACTGTACACGAACCTGGTCGGGCGACACGCGGCGGACCCCCGGCACAAACACGCTCCGGCACTGCTCTACGACGGGCCTCTTGCTAATGCCTTGACACCTGCCTCCGAGGCTGCATCAGCTAAAAACCATTCCGATGGGCCGAGCAAGGGTGTCAAGCTTGCTTTTTCTTTTTCCCAGCTCGACACCCGCGTGCGTGCGGTGGCTCGTTGCTTGATGGACTTGAACGTGACTCAGGGTGACGTTGTTCTGATATGTAAGCGTGTCTCTTTGCCATCAATCACCTGAATTTTAGTGCCACCGCTATCTCGTCTCATCTTCCTTCCTTCCTCTGATGTGATGCCCAGACATGCCAATGGTTCCCGAGGCCGTGTTTGCCATGCTCGCGTGCGTTCGCATTGGCGCAGTTCACGCCGTTGTCTTTGGCGGGTTTGCTGCCACAGAGCTGTGAGTGTCTGTCTTCCATGTGTCAAAAATCTTGAAGAATATTAATTTTCGATGAACGCCAGTGCCAAGCGAATCCAAGATGCGCAACCAAAGGTCGTCATTTACGCGTCCTGCGGGCTCGAGCCAAAACGAGTGATCCCGTACAAGTGCGTCGTTCGAGTTCTCCTGTCTTTCTCTTTTTGACGCTTTTCTGTTGTTTGTTCCAGACAAGCAATGGACGAAGCCCTCGCGATTTCAACGCATCAACCATCCCATCTTGTCCTGTTCAACCGTCCAGAGCTGGCCATTACTCCATTCCCTGCGAATCACGTTCCATTCCCCACTCCGTACTCGTACAAAACTGCCGTTCTAAATGCCATGCCCGAGCCCGCAGTGGTGCCTTACAACTCTCCGTTATACTTGCTCTACACCTCTGGATCGACGGGAAAACCGAAAGGTGTCGTTCGCGACGTTGGTGGCCATGCTCTGGCGCTTAAACATGCGATGGATTGGATTCTGGGAGTCAAAAAAGGAGACGTGTTCTTTTCAGCAAGTGACATTGGGTGAGCAACGATATGCCCCATTACATTAGGATGAATTTATGCTCATAGCCATTCTTTTTTGCATCAGATGGGTTGTTGGCCACACGTTTATTGTTTATGGACCCTTGTTGCAAGGCTGTGCGACTGTCTTGTAACTTATTTTCCAATGTTTACCTCTTAACTGTATCTAATATGTGACAAAGGTACGAAGGAAAACCAGTCATGCCAAAGGACGGTGCTGCTGCCTTCTGGAGAATTGTTCAAGAATACAAAGTTAACGCGCTTTACACCGCTCCGACTGCCCTTCGAGCGATACGCGTAAGTCGTTAAGTTCCCCTTCCCTCGCACAAAAACTAATCTTTGCAACAAAACTGCGCCGATCGACAGAGAGAAGATCCAAACGGTCAATTGATTCGAAAATACAATCTCAAAAGTCTTGTCAACGTATTCATTGCGGGAGAGCGATGCGATCCAGACACGGCTTGCTTTTTCACAAAGAAGCTGGGTGTGCCTTTGCGTGACAATTTCTGGCAAACCGAAACGGGTACGCCCATAACTGGACCTTGCAGCATGATTGAAACAAAAAACGGAGGCCATCTGACGTTACCCAAAATGGGATCCTGTGGACCCCCTGTTCCTGGATTTGACATGAAAGTGTTGGTTCCACCAAAGCACCACGCTGCTTTTGAGAAGACTCTGGAGCAAAGCCGTGGAAAAGCCGGCGGTTCGAGCATGAAAGGCGAGCCAGGAAATGAGTTTACGGACGATGGAGAGCCTGCGCATCGCTTTTGGGTCGAAGCAAGTCCTAATGAGGTTGGAAGCTTGGTCATTAAGCTGCCACTGCCACCCGGGTGTTTTCCGACACTGTGGAAAAACCATTCTGGCTACATGAAAAGGTGAGTTAATACTGATTTTCCATCATTGGTGAATGTTTCCAACTCCTGTTTTGCCAGTTACTTTGAACGATTTCCAGGTTATTATGATCTGACTGATCAGGGATTTATTGATGAGGATGGCTATGTGACTGTCTTGGGCCGCAGCGATGACGTTTTGAACGTGGCTGGTCATCGGCTTTCGTCTGGAGGGATTGAAGAAGTAGTTTCCAGTCATCCAGCAGTTGCAGAATGTGCTGTCATTGGGAAAAAAGACGGGCTTAAGGGGGAAAAACCGATTGCGTTTGTGGTGTTGAAATCAATGCATGGATCAGGATCTGCCATAAAACCAAATGTCGTTGAGCGCGAATTGGTTGCCGCAGTTCGCGAAAAGATTGGTGCGGTTGCTTGCTTTGAGACGGTTGTGGTGGTTCCCCGGCTGCCAAAAACGCGCAGCGGCAAGATTCTGAGGCGTAGTTTGCGTGCCATATCTAATGGAGAAGTGTATGGAATCCCGGCCACGATTGAGGATCCTGAAGTGTTGCATGAGATTGCGGCGATGATGAAAGCGACAGCTGGGAATGGGAAGAGCAAGTTGTGAAGGATTAATGCAATGAGAATGAATGTGTGTGCATGGCAGGGCTGTGTGGGGGAAGTCAGCAGTGAAGGGAGTAAAATCAAGTTTGCGCTTTTTCTTTATAAATGCTTCGATCTGATTTTCTTTTTGTCCAAACAAATGACGGCAATCGGAAGACTCTTTGTGAGCGCAATCCTGAAACAGCGGCACCAGCCCAACAAATGGGTTGCAGCCTCATTCGGCGGTGAGTGGTCTTGCTAAGCGCCGCTGAGGGCGATTCATCGAAAAGCAGCTGGCTGAGACTCGGACAACTCCAGGCGCAGTGTCGTACTCAACCTACAACAGATCAAAGCCACACGTCAACATCGGAACCATCGGACACGTTGACCACGGAAAGACCACCCTCACTGCTGCCATTACCAAAGGTTAGCCCGTGTTTCCCACTTGGGCCGCTTCATTTTTTTTTTTTCGCTTTTTTTCTAAACCCCAGCAATCGCGCAACAGTCCTTGCCAAGGCTGGAACCTCAAAGTTTGTCGACTACAGCGCTATTGACAAGGCTCCCGAAGAAAAGGCGCGTGGTATCACCATCAACTCCACCCACGTCGAGTACGAAACTGCTGCCAGACACTATGCACACGTCGATTGCCCAGGTCACGCAGATTACATCAAGAACATGATTACTGGTGCCGCACAGATGGTTAGCCTGGTGGACATTTATGGGGTGCTGAATTCGTATTAATCCTTTTTTTTTTTTTTGCTCTCCCCCTTTTTTTGCCTCCTTCGATCAGGATGGTGCTATTATCGTCGTTTCCGCAACTGACGGTCAAATGCCCCAAACAAAAGAGCATTTGCTGCTTGCTCGCCAAGTCGGTATCGAATCGATCGTTGTATTTGTCAACAAGGTGGACGCCGTTGATGACAAGGAAATGTTGGAACTTGTGAGTAATTTTTTCTGTCGAGATATCGAAATGCCATCTTCGAAAAACGGCGTCGCTTAATTCTCCAAATATTGTGCAGGTGGAAATGGAAATGCGTGACCTTTTGACCGAATACGGATTCCCCGGTGAAGAAGTGCCCATCATCATGGGTTCTGCTTTGTGCGCCTTGAACGACACCAACCCAGAATTGGGTGAGCAAGCGATTATGAAGCTGATGAACGCTGTGGACGAATCTATTCCCGTGCCCGTGAGAGACTTGGACAAGCCTTTCTTGATGCCCGTTGAAGGTGCGCAATCTTTTTTTTCAGCGCAATAAGTAAACAGGCTGCTAACGATTTAGCTTTGGGTATCAGACGTTTTCTCTATCGCTGGACGTGGAACTGTGTGCACTGGACGTGTCGAACGTGGTGTTATTACCAAGGGATCCGAAGTTGAAATTATTGGTTACGGACAGACTCAAAAGACCACCGTCACTGGAGTTGAGATGTTCCACAAAGGTCAGTCGGTCAACCCGCCGCAATCATCGAAAGCGTCAAAAACGAAAAAATTTCAAGGACGAAAGGACTCATATTGCCATTTACATCTTTTTAGAACTTGATCGTGCCGAAGCTGGTGACAATGCTGGTCTTCTTTTGCGTGGTCTTAAGCGTGAGCAGCTCCGTCGTGGACAAGTCATTGCCTTCCCTGGATCGATTCACCCACACACAACCTTCCTTGCCCAATTGTATGTTCTGACCAAGGATGAAGGTGGTCGTCACACTCCATTTGTTGACAACTACAAGCCCCAGTTGTACTCCCGCACGTTGGACATTACATGCACCATCAAGTGGCCAGAGACTGAGGTCGGCAAAGCCAACCGTGACGAAGGCAAGATGATCATGCCAGGAGACAATGTTGAGATGCTGGTTGAGCTGTCTCAGTCGATGGCGTTGAATGAAGGTCTGAGATTCACCATTCGTGAGGGTGGAAAGACTGTTGGAACGGGTGTCGTGTCCAAGATTGTGGCCTAGGTGCCAACATTTGCGTGTCTTTTTTCTCGATGTTGGATGTGAAGTGCTGGCGGTTAATATTTTTCGTTACTTTTTTTATCCCAAATTAAAGGAGTTGGTTTTTATTCCAAGCACTCTGCCAGAACTGAACACCCTTTTATATGTATGTGCAATGTCCCCATTAGAATATCGCCGTTGGAGTCCCAAATCTGCAGTTCCCTGTGCACCGAATCAGACCCCTTCTCGGCGACTTCGACGAGGTCCAAGCGCGCAAACGCAATGTCCTCGCACTCGGCATCTGGATCCGAATCTTCAGTAGGCTCAGAAACAATGGTAAAGAGTATGCACGAGTCTCTGCTGTCCCGCGAGTTGAGCATTCGTGTGAGAGTGTGCCGGTTTTGCTCGTTTTTGAAGGGGTGTAAGGGAAACTCTGTTATAGTGAGAAGGTTAAATGTATGAACCTTTCTCAGGGAACAAAAGATACACAACTTAACTCTTTTTAAAGGCCAGTTGATGAGAGCCAGATTCGTTTCGCTTGCACGAACCCGTTTCCAACTCTTGCGCGGGGACATTGAGAAACTCAAAGCTGACAAAGAACTGATGCACGTTCTGCAACAGCCTGACAGTCTTGGGCGACGCTGTTTTGAAAAGAACCTTGTCGATGCGTAGTGTCAGAGTATGTGATGGTGTGTTTTCCGCTGTGCTGCTGTCGGACTCTTCGCTAAAGTCGCGCTCGCTTGCGCTGGAATGGCTCAGAACAGGCGGTGAGAATGCTACATCCTCATCGCGGTTATCATCGTCTCGTGAAGACGCGGATTTGTCAGAGACGGATGCCGTGCTTTTACTTTTGGAGTTGCTTGATTTTTTTGAAGAGGCAGAAGAGTCTGAGTCGGATATCGACGGTTTAGCGAATAAATCTCGTTCGGATGAGGTGAGGATGGTGGATGTGCTTGATTGCTGCGTACTGTTGCTGTTGCTCGACAAGGATGGTGCAGGCTTGTGTTTCGACGGTTTCACTGTCGATGCGCTGCTGGTGGACCCACTCGTAGACCCGCCTGATGGGTTGGTCGATGAGTTTGAAGTGTCGCTAGAATTGAGGGAATCACTGGACTTGTTCTCGGTGGATGATGAGGATGTTCTAAAATGAATGGTTGGGTTACTTGTGAAGGAAGGGAGCATAGCTCGTAGACCCAACGTACCTGGTCAGGTTTTCGCTGGAAGAGTTACTGCTTTTTGAGTTCTTGGATTCTTTTGAATTTGAATTGGATTCGGAGGTGGTTGTTGTGGAGTTGGAGGAGGATGAGGATTTGCTAGTTCCAGAAGTTGACGACTGCGATGCTTGACTTTGTTTCGATTCCGAATCGGTGTTACTTTCGGACTTGCTCGCTTTCGAATCCGACCGTTCAGAGCTTGATGTGGAGCCAGCGTCGGAGTCTGAGGACCTCTTTTTCACAGATTCTTTGCTTCTCTTGACGCTGGATTTGCTCGCCTTTACGGAATCTTTGCTGCCTTTTCCGGACTTTTTCAATTCTTTGGAACTTCCCTTATGGTCGTCGGTTTCGTCGGTGAGAGACTTTTTTGAGGACTTGCGAGACTCGCTTTTCCCGCGACCATCTTTGAGAGCGCCCTCGTCTTTGCTGTCACCGTCTTTCACCGATTTGTTGGAACCATGCGTTTTTCCCTCTGATTTGACGCGATCAAGGGACTGATGTAATTTCCCTTCGGACTTTGCCTCATTGTCATTTTTTGACGGCTCATCCATTCCCTTGGTTGGCAAATCGAGGGAGCCCGCATGCTTATCGCCATCTTGTTTATGTTTGCTAGAGGTTTCGTTTGCAATGAGGTCGTGGGATTTTGACTTTTGTCCCTCCTTCATGCCGTGATGGTTCTCAGAATTACCTGCATGGTCTGCTGAATGCCCGCCGTGCGTTTGTTCCGATGGTGTACTTGGTTCATCAATCGTGGAAAGCGCTGCAAGCGCGGCTGACTTGCGATCTTTCGCCGTGTCTGGCTTCGAATGTTGTCCATCAGACGAAGCAGCGCCAGATTTATGGTTTTCCATTGCCTCAGAGTCTTTGTCGGACTTTGCCTTCTCCTGCCGACTGCTGCTGTCGTTTGTCTCGGACTCGGCGTCATCTTGGCTGTTCACCGCCTTGTGCGATCGTCCGCCCGAGGACTGCACCGCGTCATCAAGCTGCGAAATCAGGGGAACCAGGTTCAGTTTATACGGCTTGGACCACTCGAGGCTGATTGTCAGTTTGCTCTTCTGCGCGCCGAACCCGTCGTTCAAGTAATATTCGTCATGGATGCGCTCGCCGAGCGCGAGTGGAAGCAACGGAATCGTGCACGAGCCGTATTCGAAATCTTCCAATCCATCATTATCATCCAAAATCATGATTGTGAGTGATGAAGTCCTTAGGTACCGGTCCAGATCCGAAGTCATTGGAAGCGGCAAGATTCTAAAGAAATTGATCATGGGACTGGTGCTATTCCGCACAGTGTCCGTCACGATTGTTTCGTGAATGTAAAATTGGAAGCTGGCAAACACGGCTGGAACTCTTCCTGGTGGTTGCCGCAGCTGCTTGCATTGAATAATTCGAAGTACGAGATCATTTGTGTCTGCTCGAGGACGGAAGCGTCTGCTAGTGACTTCTTTGTCAGAGACCGTCAGCAGGTTCAGCGCTACGGTTCGTTCTTTAAAGGATCGGATGGCTTGAGCCATGGGTAGCCGCACTCTCAGCCCAAAGTCCAGTTTTCCAATGATTGCCTTCCCGTCATGCGTACTGATCAAGTCGGCGTAGTAGCGGAGCCGGTCTGTTCGGTCAGGGTCCGTCAGTTCTTTCATGATCACCGCGCACGTGGCAATGTTGAAGCTTTCGAGGCCATTAGAAACAGCGAGATGAAAGACCGTATTTTTGGACTGCAGATACTGAAGGAAAAAGTCGTCTGTGTACACTTTGTATTTGGATGTGCAGTTGAACATTGGCTTTTGGCCCAGCCCCATTGGCGACACTTGCGTCTCGAATTCGAAAAAGTCGTAATGGATAAATGTGGTGAGTTTGGAGGGATCTTCCATATCGAACCCGAGCTTGCGGACATGGTACAGCCCGTCGTCACTGATGAGTGCAGATTCGATATGAATTTCAACCAAGTTCTGACCTGGGTAGTTGTTTGAATTTCATGCGCAATTTCGGTCACAACAAATAACCAAACCTGTTGCAAGTTCTACCACATCATCGTCTTCTTCGCGGGCCTTTTCGATCTCTCCGGGTATTTTGGCAGTTCCGTAGACAATGCTTTTCAGCTGGCCTTCAAGATGCGCAATCTTGTTTGACCGCAAGTCAAGCAAGCGCGAATCTTCCTCAAGCCTGAGCTCTAAAGAACGGATGAGGTCAGAGAATCTCTTTTTAAAAAAATTCAAATAGTTCCAAACCGTATCCGTTTTTCATTGCTTCCATTTTCCGGCTCAACTCTTCCACTTCGAGTTTGTAATCTTTGTTAATATGTTCTTGCAAGTACAACAGCTTCCGCACTTTCTCGAGTTCGTGGATGCAGTCCGCGTACTGCACACGCAGATCCTGCAGAAGCTCTTTATCCTACACGGAAAGATCCATTTCCAGTTAGCCTGCAAAACCCAAACAAAATCGCGAAAAAAAAAAGACTCACTGCGTATAACTCCTCTGCCTCCATCAAAAAGTCAAGAGAGATGCCTCGCTCCCGTCGAAGGCGCACAATCGACAGAGCTTCCTCAATTTCGGAAAGATCCACTTCTCCGTTTTTGCAGAAAAAGTTCATTTTCTCTCGTAGCTCGTCCAGTTCTTGTTGAATTTCAAACATGTGGCGATCTGATTCCCTTTTGTCTTCCTGCATCTCGCGCAAATGCTCTGCAGAAGTGGGTGGTTCACTCGCTCATTTAGAATGCGAGGGGGGAAAGTTTACCTTTCAAAGAATCATTCTCGTCGTGAAGGGCCTTCTTTTCGTCCAAATGCTTTGTCAAATCTTGAATATGTCTCCGCAAGTTTTCTCGTAACTCTTCAATTTCATTTTGATATTCTTCTTCGCGGTCTCTCCCAAACTGTGCAGACAGAAGGTTCTGCTGTTCTTGCTCCAGCAGTCTTTTCTCTTCCCTCAAATCCTGAATGATTTCGTGGAGCTGGAAAAAAAAAAAAGAACGGCTTGGGAGTCAGCTGTGATTGCACCTAAAAAAAGTCCAAGATCCCGCACCTCCGAATTTTCCTGCCCGTCCGACAAAACGCGCTTCAGCTCATGCTCCATTTCAACTCCTCTTCTTCGTTCTTCTTTTAAGTCCGCGTTGAGTTCGTCAGAAACGCGCAAGGCTTCGTGATGTGCTTCCATCATTGCGCGAAACCGCTCGTCCAAAGAATCGAATCTGGAGGAAAGATCGCGTTCCCTTTTTCGAGACTCTGACAGCTCTAGTTGCAGTGCTGCTCGATCCACGTCGTGCTGCTGTTGGTCTCTGCATGCCCCTGTCTTAGCTGCCTTTTTTACGCACTTTCGAAAAGACTGCTTTTTGTTTTACCTTTCAAAGCCTTGAGAAGATCGAGCCAGTTCTTGCTTCAGTCGTTCCATTTCGGCATCCGTTTCGTTGAGTTTCAGTCGAAGCATTCCGTTCATTTCTTCCCTGAAATATCACTCTTCTTGAATTCCTGCAATCCTCTTGAATCGGAAAGGGATCTTACAATTTCTCCAGTTCTTCTTGAGAAACGTGTGGTTGGTTCTGGTTGTGCATTTCTGGCGAACCAGCTCTAGACGACTTTGCGGATGCATGGCGGGCAGGTTTCGCATGCACGGTCAAGCCTTGATGAAGCCGCTTTTTGGTGGACTGCTGTGTGGAAATCCGTGTTCCCGAATTAGCTCTGGATGGCGCGTGAGTTTTTCGTCACACTCACCCCTTGAATTCGCGGCGGAATATGATCGTAGGGAGTTCGGCGCCGTGTCTCGGCTTCGTGAAGAGTTCGAAAGTATTGCATCTAAAAACAATTGACAGGTTTTCGCCCTTCAGATTTTGGTTGTTTTTTGTTTGATTCGATAGAAGAGAGACCTTGTTCCGCGTGACGGTGTTTTCCTTTGTCAGCTCCTTCATTTGATCCCGCAAATTCTCGATCAAGTCGTACGCTTCTTCAATGTTTTTGAATTCCCCTGAGACGCAAGTGTCAAAACAATACAAAAACGCGTCATGAAACGCGCACTCAAAAAAAATATAACCTTTGATGGGTTTCGAACGCCCCAGCTTCAAGCCGTCATTCGGACTCGCATCTCCATGTTCCTTGTTTCGCAGCAAATCTTCGGACAATCGCTGCACCTTTGTCGTGAGTCTGTTAACATCAAAAGTACCCTTGTGAATGAGCAACAACAGACAATATAAAAAAAAAAGATCCGAATGAAACGCACTTTTTCGCGCGGTCATCTTGCTGGTTCAGCTTCTTTTTCAAAATGAGGTTTTCGTCTCTGAGGGAATACAGCTCATCGTCGACGCGCTTGTCTGTTCGCCCAGCGCCAAATGCGCCGAGGGACGCCGACTGGGCCCTGGCCATCGACATATTTTTTTGTTGATGCTTTTTGTTTACTGTTTATCTGACAAACACTTAAAAATGTAGATTTATTTAAGCAACACATCCCCAAACGCTCTCCCTCAAAACCAGCAAATATAAATTATAATTCTATGATGTGAACAGAGTAATAAGGAGCCAGAAAAAAGAACAGAAACATAAGTGGTAAGATTTAGAGTGTCCAACAACAACAAAAACAAACAACACGTTTCGGCAAAGACCGGACACACGCGATCACTTCCGATGCCAACCGCGTAATAAAGGACGATATATCGGAAAGAGTCAGCCGGAAAGGAAAAGTAAACGTGTTAACCGGCGAAAAGATACAAAAAAAACAAAAAAACAAAAGCATAACCGCCAAGCGAGGAAAATATGAAACGCGTGTGTGTGTGTGTGTAAACAAGTCAGGAAAAGTAATATGAACAGATCCAAAAAATGATGAAGCATCAGTTGTATATAAAATTAAGCGAACCAAGGTTTCTACCACCCGTTTGGGTATCCGGATTCACCATGACCCGAGCCATTATATTGAGCGGAGGTTGTCTGGCTTCCTTGAGACGGAAAGTACACCAAATGCTCGGAATTGGATTGAGATTGAAGCTGCTTCATAGTTGAATGTGGATGAGAGTCCGCAGCAAAAGGAGGAGATGTGCTGTACATGGCTTGCTGTTGCTGTTGTTGCTGGTGGCTTCGCTGCTGCGACAGCTGAAACTGGGATTCGAAGCCATTGTGGAACGAGTTGAACAATGGATTAATGGGTTGCACTAATCCGTTTCCAAACGCGTTGAATGAGTTGCAATTGTTTCCGAAATGTGCCTGATTGTTGTCTTCGTCGGTGGGGCCGCTAGACGGGTTGCTGTACAGACCAGATGTCGGACGCGGGAATGGATTCGGTGCACTTGAGGGAGCATTCATGACAGTCCCAAATCGCTGCTGGCATGTGCGCAAGTGCTTTTCAACAATCGCTGCAACCCGTTGGCCGTATTTGGAACCACGCAGCACAGGAAGATGTGGTGCAATCAAACGCACACACGTGTCGCGTTGGGAAGGATCAGACAAGGTCAAAATGTGCTGGACAACATAATTGGCGTACTGATTGTTCATCATTTCCAGAATGCCGGGACATCTGTGAAGTAAATCATTTAGCTGCTGCCTTTGAAGCAAAACAACTAAAGGGAAGCCCACCCGCTCTCGCGCAAAACGGGACTAATAACAACATCAATGATTTCATACAATTCACGCCTTTGGCAGGACTTGAGCACCTTTTCGACTACTTTGGACGCAAACTGATCGACAGACATGCTGTACATGTTACGAGCAACGACTTTGAAAATGTGCGACTTGTCCGTTGGTACTCCATTGTCAAGCAAGTGCTGAATCACCCAGTTTCCCCATTGACCTGCGCATTGAAATCGCAGATCAGCGACAGTTGACATATGATTCACAAAAATAAAGTACCTTTGGCTATATCCGCCGCGTACACCAAAACTTCCTTCACAATCTCGCGCTTATCGGCATCCGTGCAGTTTTCAAAAATGCACTGAACAACCAGACTTCCATTCTCATCATTGGCAACGAGATGCCACTGACTCTTCAAAGCCGCATCCACTCTTTGAACAATTTTGCTCCGGTTTGCGAACGTGACTTTTGCTTGTCCGGGCGTGGCAGATTCCAGCATGTTGGCAGTCAGTGGAAACTGTTCCAAAGCTGTTGTAGACGCTGGGGAGAGGGAGATGCCCCATTTTGTTTCAAACACTCGCTGCCAGACGTGGCATGCGAATCTGTGGGTGATGGTCTCTGGGATTGCGCGGAAAAGCTCCGAAACAATGCTGAATTTGACATCATCTTCACATACATCTAGCGCCTTTTAAAAACAGAAGATTTTAGTGGAACGCAAAAAAGACTTGAAAAAGGGGGAATATTTATGGAAAAACCTTCTGAACGACATGGCATCCAAAACGGTCGCAGCTGAGCGGGTAGATATGTCCAACCATGAGATTCACAAGTCCCTTGACTTGCTCGCGCGTACCAAACTCCAAGCACCGTTGCATCAAGAAATTGCCGAAGCGGTTTCTCATTAGAGACAATGCTTGAGGGCGCACTGAATCCATAAGTTGGCTGCGGCTTCTGATGGCAGCCGCAACAGCTTGGGCATCCGATTGAGGGTTTTGGATAATGGAGCTAAGATGCTTGATGTTTTGCTGTAAATTGAGGGAGGCGGGTTGATCGTTTGTTTGCACGATTTTTTCAACGAGCAGCTGATGAGGAAGCGATAAGGTGAGATGTTCCAGTGGGTTGCAAACCAAAACAAAACAAACCTGATAATGCATGGCGTCACCAAACTCGCGGTATTCAGGGGACATGAGACCATACTCATCCACATCCGAGTGATTTCCTCCCATTGCATGACTATTGGCTTGGAAAGAACTTTGCATTCCCTGAGCGCCAGATTCACGAGATGAAAAAGAGCGGCTGATGTGAGAGAGATATTCTCCCTCGCCGACAGGGTATAGGCTCTGAATAAACAACGACAGCAAATGGTCAGATGAGAAAAGAGAAGACACGCGTTTGTGGAATAAAAATGAACTCACAGAATCGGCAACCATCTCGTCAAACTCCGGGTAAGTCAAATTAGATTTGCTTTGGAAGCCTCCCCAAGCAGATTTTGGAAACGAATCACTGGAGTAGCTTGGCACAGAGTGCACTCTCGTCTGCGGTCGAAATTGCGTGCCGAATGGGACATAGGCTGGAGAAGATGGGTCCAAATTGAATTTGTACGACTGATATGAAGAAAATAAAGGCGGTTTAGGCTGTTGTCACGAAGATGGAGATATGATGCCTGTGGGTACCTTGTATCCGCGCAGGGTATCATCAGCCATTCCGAAACTCGCAGCGTGCGAATCATCATTGTTTGTTGAGCGAGGATTCAAAGAAGACTGCCTAAACATTTCTTGTTGTGGTGAGACTTCCTTGTGCGCGGCGGCGGTGCTTGAAGCAACCCGACCAGTGTGGCTCAACGACGAAAACTGGCCCCAAATATTTTTGCAAGCTTGGGAATGACTCAATTCAGAACTTGAGCTTCCAGATCGATGGACCGACGCAGCTTCTTCGATTTCAGATTTATCGTGCGAGGCAAAGATGCTGGTGGAGTCTGGCTCAGATTCCCGTCTGTTTAGTGAAGAAGCAAGAAGGGGCTTTTCCCCGCTGGACTGGCCAGACGCCGAATCGGTATTAATAGCGCATGCATTGTCCTTTGTTCGGGGTTTTAATGAGAGGTTGCGGAAGCACTCGAGGTCGGCGTCTGAGAATCTTGGCCCACCACCAGCAACTTCTGGCGACAGCGCGTTGGCTTTTGAAGTGTCTAGTTCGTCACTTAATGTGGTTCCAGACTCGAGAGAACCAAAACGAAGCCCGTTGGTACGCTTCATGTCAACTCCGCCGATTCCAGAGTGAAAGGCTGCGAGGTCGCTGGCATGAGAAGGTTCAGGTTGCGCACGAGAATACCCGGAGATGAGTAAGCGGGACTGGTCGGAAGCAAAGGACGTGCTTTGCGAACGTCGCGCTGGATCCGGAGAGTCGCAGATTTTAGTCAGGCCTGATAGAAGGTACAAGTCAACTCCTGCTTCGCGGGAATCAGTTTCATCTGAGACCAGCGTGGCTGTACTGTCATTGTTAAGGGCATCAAATGCGCTTTTGGATCGATGGAGCGGGGAAAGCTCAGCTGCGGAGTCTGTTGTTGGTGTTGTTGAGAGTTGTTCGGCCTTGGCCATGAGAAGACTTCGCAGCTCGGCAATTTCGCGTTCCTTCAAAGACAAAAGATACGCGTCCGTCTGTCTGGCTGATTTGAGCGTGGAAATCTCGGCGTGAAGGTCGGTGACCCCGCCGGGATTGGCCGAGGGCATGTTACGACGGGTTGCAGTGGATTTAAGTTTGCTTGCATCTGGGACAGGGCTAAGCTGGGAGGAGGAGGTCATGGCAGCGAGTTGGTGGGTCTGGTGAAGCTGAAGCTGAGATGAGTTTGGGTTGGTGGTTATCATTCGGATGAGGGTTGTTGTTTGTGTTTTTTTTTGTTTGTTTTTGTTTTTTTGTGGACAAGAATGACAAAACAAACAAAAAAGGGACGTGATTTATGGCGAAGAAACAGCAAGTTTTGTTGAGAGCGAGTGCGAATGAGTGTGACATTGGCAGTGTGAGGGGAGTTGGAGAGACAGCGACAGTGTGAGACAGCGTCCGTCTCGCTCTGTGCTGGCTGCTCTTCCAACGCAGCAATGCTGCCACAGATGCTGTTGCTGTTGGTGCTGGCACCGAGGGAGCGTTGTTTATTGTTTGGAATAGAAACAGTCGCTGCTGTTGCTGCGTTCCCACACACGTCTGCGCACGCGCACACAGCCCCTCAGCCCCCCTCAGTCACGCCACGTCGCGTCGCAAGAAAGGCCAAAGTCAGATCCAACTTTATGGAACAACAACACTGGGCACTCACTTTTCATTTTTCATAAAATGTCCTTCCTGAAGAAACCCGCGGTGCTTCTCGGATTCGGCGCCGTCGGAGCTGCCGCCGCGGCCTACCAGTACTACCCAGGTGAGGACGCCCGGCGTCGTCTGCATGCAATGTGCCGCTGACTCTTGCCCAACACAGCCAGCAAGCCCCAGAAGAAGGAGCTGAGAATGATCATCATGGGTCCACCAGGTGCGTGCAGCTCCCCTCCATTGAGTCATTTAACCTGCCGGTGCTGCTACTGGCGCTCTCCGTGTCTCTCTCTGCTCGCGCGCGTTGATGTGCTCTGCGCCCGTGTTCCTGACCTGTTGATTGATAGGCGCCGGAAAGGGAACCCAGGCCCCAAAGATCAAGGACTCCTACTGCATCTGCCACCTTGCCACCGGTGACATGCTTAGAGCCGCCGTTGCTGCCGGAACTGACGTGAGTGATCTGGCGTCTTTATTTTGTTTGTGCTCGACACACGAGGCAATGTTCTTATCTAAACTATTTGAAAAACGAAAACATGTCCGTTCCTCTGCGCGCATTCCTCCACTCGCTTCTCTTCTCGGACCCCGCGTATCCGCAATAGATTGGAAAGCAGGCCAAGAAGGTTATGGATGCCGGAGCCTTGGTCTCTGACGAAATCATGGTTGGCCTGATTCAGGAGAACATTGAGACCAACGCCGAGTGCAAGAACGGATTCATCTTGGATGGATTCCCACGCACGGTTGTGCAGGCCGAGAAGTTGGACAGTATGTTGAAGGCCAAGAAGCAGACTCTGGACACTGCTGTGGAGCTGCAGATTGACGACGCTTTGCTCGTTTCTCGTATTACCGGAAGACTGATTCACCCGGCCAGGTGCGCTATTGTCTTCTTTTGCGAATTTTGACCTTTCAAAAGAGGGCGCAATTCTACCCTGTCGGAAATACTTTCGATTGCTAAACTGTTTTAATTTTTTGCGCAGTGGACGCTCCTACCACAAGGAGTTCAACCCTCCTAAAGTTCCAATGACCGATGACATCACTGGCGAGCCCCTCATCCAAAGATCCGACGACAACGCGGCCACCCTCGTTAAGCGTCTGGAATCTTACCACAAGCAGACTGTTCCTGTGGTCGAGTACTACAAGAAGCAAGGCATTTGGTCCGGTGTGGACGCCAGCCAAAAGCCAGAAGCTGTCTGGCAGCAACTCAGCGCCATCTTTGCCAAGTCCCACTAATTCCTTTTATTGTTGTTTTCGTATTTTCTGTTTGTTTTTCCCGTGCTTGTGGGGAAGCGAATTGGTGACATGAGAAGCTGTTGGTGTGATGATGTAGAGCTCTCCCAATAAACACGTGAGAAGCCGCGATCAGTGAACAAGTTTTCAGGGAGCCGGAATTGAAAACGCGAGGACCATGCTCGCAGGGAGCAGCAGAAGATGCATGATGGCCGCGGGTTATTCTGATGACATTCTGACTTGTTGTATTGAAGGGCGCCGCATTCGTAATCCAAAAACTCTCCAAAAAATGGTGTTGGAACGACCACCCCAGACAGTTGCCCTCAACCACATCTGCATCCGTGTCAAGGATGCTGTCAAGTCGCTCGCATTCTACCGCGACGTCCTCGGCATGACTGTCCTTGACGAAAGCACCTCCGTTGCTGGCAAGTTCACAAACTACTTCCGTAAGTCTCATCAGCCCCCCTTCTTCGCAAAGTGAAGGAATTCTCTAACCGAATGCTTCTCTCAACCAAAAACAAAAGTCGGCTTCAATGTTCCCAAAGAAATCGAGGTGAGTTCCAAAGGATCGCACTTCTCAACAACCTAACCAGATCGAAACCACCTAACTTGCGGTTTTTTTTTTCAGAACGGAACCTCCGAACAGAAAGCATTGTACAGATCCCACGCCGTGGGCCTGATTGAACTCACCCACAACCACGGTACCGAGGCTGACCCCGAGTTTCAATACACGGGACACAAGAACCAGCCCGGAAACGGCTATGCTCATATTTGCTTAACTGTGGACGACATTGAGGCGTACTCGGAGTACTGCGATGCTGCCGGAGTCCCATTCCGCAAGAGACTTACGGAGGGAGTCATGAGAAATATCGCCTTCATTCTGGACCCGGATGGTTACTCTGTTGAGCTGATTCAGAGAAGAAAAGCTTGATTTCCCTGTTTCTGATTTGGTTACTGTTTTTGGTTTGGTTGTTTTTTTTTTTAAACTACAGTTGCGGTGTTTGCAGTTGGGAATAATAGTGAATGCTGGCTGGACCAAGAGCGTGTTTAATTTGGTTATTTGAGGATTTCGAACGACTGTGCTTGGATTCGCCCCACGAACGACTTATCGCATCTCGAGATCCTGGATTTGGGCGATCCCTCGCAGCTAACCCATTGCGCGCTGAGATTGGATGCCTTGTCAGCACATGATCGTTGCCCAATAGTCCAAGAAACTCAACAAATCAGCGACTCGCTCTCGAGCGCCCATCACAACGCCTTCAACGCTGCGCTCTGCGTCCTGGTTGTTGCGCACGTATCCAACAAGACCCAGTTTGACAGCTTTGGCGGCCGTGTGTTTTCGAAAAAATACCCCTTCATTCCCGACATATGTCTCTTTAGATAAAACCAAACACAAGTTCTGAATATCTCCAGACCTTGGACCTTTCCATATACTCTAAACTTCATTGTGACTATTTCCGTGGCTTGTTTATGATGCATTGTTTCGGGCGTGGCAATGACAACTACTGAAAGAAACGCGAGGCATTCATTTTAAAGGCAGCTGTTTGTTGTGTGGGCAATCACCTTTTCCAGTTGCGTGACTCTTTAGCGCGTCTTGAAGGGCTTTCTCGGGCGTCGGATCGACCGTTGAACATGCCTTGAAGATGATTTCTGTCATTTGTGGGGCTCCAGTTTATCTGAGCGTCCTCACCGTTGTTGATTTGCGCATTTTTTTTTTTTTCCCACAATCTTTGGTTCACAACACACGATTATACAGATCAGATATGCACACGGTTTATTAAAAACACGCGCGGCATGCCCACTAGTAAAGCAGACCTTCGCCCAAAACGGAGCGAACCAAGGAGCAGCCAATCTAATGATCGGAAAAAAAAAAAGCGTCAAGCGACAAAACGTGACAAAGGATCAAAAAAACAACTCACCGAAATTGTTGTTTGTCTCTCCATCACTGTACCGAGTTCAGGGTTCACTTCGGTAATGTCCACAGCAACTAAAGAACCTGTCTGGTGAAGCGCTTCCTACAAACATGAAACAGACCCTCGTCAGTTCATCAGAGAATTTAAATGTCACAGAAGAGCAGGAAAGAGTGAAACGAACCATAATGTAATGTCCTTCGCGGAAAGTCAAACCCCCACGAACTGGGGTTCCGGTAGCTGGTGCGACGGAAGGGTCCAAGCCATCCACGTCAAAGCTCAAATGGATGGGACACAATTTGTTGCCATCTTCGTCGCGCTCACATGGGTGTTCCTTCGTGTCTGGTGCGGTTTCGTACAAGTACTTGACAGCGGCATCCACCACACGGCCAATTCCCCATTTGTCCACTTCGTGCTGTGAAAAAAAGGATACGGGAAACATAAGTTTTAAAAACCAGTGAATGTTCGTATGCGCTCTCTCACCATGCTGAAAGCTTTGATGTTGTTGTCTCTGATGATTTTCTTCTCGGGACCGTCCAAGTCACGCAGGCCAATGTAAACAATACGAGAAAGGTCGAATTCGGGTTTCAACCAAGTGTTGAATGGAGGAACTTCTCCAGCAAGACCTGATTAATTAACACACATCAGCACCACAACTAACGACCAAAACGCGGGAAACAGGGGCGCTTTACCAGAAACAAAAGCAACAGGGCATCCGTGAAGGTTTCCGGAAGTCGTGACTTCAGGGGTGTTGATGTCCTGTGAAAAATACATTGTTAGCTTGGGCTTCTTGTTCTCGGGCATTCCAGAGAAACTTACGCCGTGAGCGTCCACCCAAATGAGTCCAATGTTCTTGTGCACCGCCAAGCTTCCACTAACGGTTCCGATCGCGATTGAATGGTCTCCACCGATGGTCAACGCAAGTTTTCCATCCTCGCAGGCTTTCTTCACACTGTCATGGATGCGGTGTGTAACTTTGGACGTGTACTCCACGTTCTTGAGAATACCATAAGTGTCCTCGTGGTTTGGCTTCAAGTGCTCCATTTGGGGGAAATGGTCCTCCACTTCGACTTCCCATTCAAGTTCTTTGATCTGCGAAACAAGGTTGCCTTCGTTGAAGAGGACAGTTGGGCCTTGGTCAACACCGCCTTTGGGTTGTCCACCGCCTGTGTTTTTTCGCGAGAAGGATTTGAAAAAACAAAAGTCAGCAAACACGGCCAGAGTGTGTTTCAGAGAAACGAAGCAAGAAAGGATGCTTAACTGAATCCAGCGCCAATCAACGCAACGGACTGGGATTTAAGGTAGCGCTGTTTGGATCTCGTGTTTACAATGCGGTTGATGATGTCTTCGTCGAATGAGGCGTGGGCCGCGGGATCGGTCTTTCTCTTCTTCGCAGCAGCGCCGTTTGAGGCAGGGGCGGATCGGGTTGCTCGAGGTGCCATGCGTGCGTGCGTGTGTGTGTGTGTGAGTTTGGGGTTTTTTGGGTGATTTTTTGGTGCAAGTTTTGAGGGTTCATTTTCAATTTCTTTTGACATCTCCTCTCTTCCGGTCCGCTCCGATTGGTGGCTGCCAATGATTCCGGAATGCGAGTTTGGCGTTTGTTTTATTTTGGAGCAGCATAAAGGGACCTTTGGACAGAGACTGAACAACGACCAAGTCATGAGAGAATGAAGAAGGAACGGGCAGGTGAAGACAGACAGACGGGTTAAAAGATGGGAATGTACGACGTGATTCGCTCCTTCTGCTGTTGGGCAATGCATTCGGCGATCCAGACAATGTTTCGGATCTGTTAATGAGAGCGTCATCAGCGACTGCAGCTACACATATAAGTAAGGGAAGTTAACCTCCTGCTCTTTCAGCTTGAGGTACGCGTAAAACACGCCGTACTGGAACTGCTGCAAAAACGCATTCTTGTTGAGCTTGACTTCGTACTCAAAGAATCTGTCTTCCAGCGACTTTTCTCCGGCAATGGCCTCGAAAAAGTCCTTGTACTCCTGTGATGTGACGGGCGAAAGGGCGAAAAACGAGGGCGAAAAACGAGGGTTTGCGTTAAAAAATAAATGAAAATAAATGAAAGTCGCAAAATTCAATGCCAATCTGACCGCGTAAAAATCAACCGCCTGACGAACTTGTTCCACATCGTCAGCGCGCGCCAGGCGCAACACGCCTTCGGGAAACAATTTTCCAGTTGTTGGAAACAGCTTCAGTCGGTCATCTTTCGACAGTTCCGTGTTGAACGAGTTGATTGTGATGTTGATGACGCGGCGATCCGCCTCGAACTGCGGCAAAAGAATGAAGCAGTTAGGCGCGCACCCAATTTGTGTCTTTTCGTTCCAGTAAGCTTCCCTCCCACCTGCAGGATTTCGCCCATCACTTCCGCAGTGACAGAGTCTAAGGTCTGGCAGTACCCGTAAAAGTCTTCCAGGTACGCTTTATACAAAGTGTTTCGAATAATTTCAATGTTGAGTTCGTCCAAGTCGTTCGCAGATAGACATTTCTCAAAGTACGGAGCTGGTGCGCGGAAAAGAAAAAAAAAAACACGGAGACGCATGAGATTGGATTCGCGTTTACATATTTCGGAATCACAAACACGGGGACGAGAGAATAGAGGGCTGTACCCAATGGCGTCTCCACCAAGACTGTGTTGAACAGCTCTGCGACATTCGTGGCCACACAGAGTGCAGCGATAGTATCAAACATGCCCAATGGGTGGCATCTTTCAAGCAGCTCGTGGGTATCGCGCTCATGCAGGGTTCCAGTGATGAGCAGAATCACGTTATCAATCATGTATCCATAGCTAAATCAGAAATCAAGAATCAGCAACACGGCCCCGCCCGTCGATCAGATAAATGTGAAAGTCTTCAATCACGTGATGTAGTCCAGGAATGTGGCAAGAGGTCTGCTCGCCTGGGTACGGAGGTACGCAAATTCGTCAACGAGCTTCTCGCGTGCACGTTCAGCAATCGTGGTTGTAGCCAGGGGTGATGGCTCATTCTGCAGAAAGGCGCCGTAGTCCGTCGAAGAGAGCTGCAGTTTGAGATCTGCGGTGGGTGGGGTGAGTATTTATGAGATGGGTGAAAGGGGGGTTGAACCTTCGAGCGTCTCGCACTGGGACAGATTTAGATACTGGGACTGAGTCAGGATCCCGCCCTTGTATCCGCGAACGATACCCTCCAGATACCCGTTGTCGGTGTTGAAGAAGAGAAAGGACGTGTCCATTTTTTATTTTCACGTTTTTTGTTTTGTTGTAAATCTCGATTTTATTTTCCAGCTTGCACAACTTCAAATTCAAATGCTTCACACAATCATCTCGAGGTCATACCGCTGGTACGTATTGACACCCTCATTCTCAACGCGTGGGTAGAATGCAACAAGCGCGTCTTGCGACCCCATATACAAGTTGTTGTAGATCTTCCAGTAGATCTCACGCACACGCCGAGCAGGATGGTACAGCCCTTGCAAGCAATAGTTCAAAACAACGCTGGGACCAAGAGCCATGCGTAGCCCTTCAATTGCATCCATAACCGCATTGATCACGTGTGGAGAAACTTCAAAAACATTGGGCCAGACATAGTTGAGCAAGTGCAGAAGCGCATCTTCACAGCCAAGTCCAACAACTCCGAGGGCCATATGCTTCACAGTGGTACATGCAGTCTGACGATGCACAAGATCGCGGTCCATTAGCGCGTCTTCCAAGAGCGGAGTGACGGCGTAAATGTAGTCTTTCCCCATTTCTCCAATGTACTCAAACAGGAAGGACATACTCTTCAGGACTCCGTTCTGAACATTCAACTCAGGCACGCGGTACTCGTTCATCAGCGCCGGAAGGACAGTGAAAGGAGCACATGTTTCGGCCACAATGGCAATGGCGACAGTTGTGCAAACACGGTTTTGACGTTCCTGAACTTTCAAGTTGTTCAATAACGTGGCCAACACATCTTGCGGTCCGATGGCTTTGGCAATGTATCCAAAGGTGTTGACAGTTGCTCGGCGAATACCCTTTTTGTGGGCTTTCAACATGTCCAAGAGCTCAAAGCAGATTCGCATCCACTCACGCGCAGAGACAAACTCTGCTCCACGGTCTGCAATACGACCGACGAGATCAATGCAGTTTTCTTGCACCTTTTCATGCCGATTCTTCAGAATGGGTGTGAGACGTGGAAGTAGATCCTTGATGGGCGGAGTCATGCTGCTCATACCAATCACATTGACAATGGACTTGAGAGCTCGTAGAATCGATCCAAGCACCTCGGGGTATTCTTCACCCAAGTACTCATAGAGCACCACACCCAAGTGGCCCATCAACTTTTCCTCGGCACAAGTTTTCATGACAACAGCAATACGAGAAATCAAGTCAGCGGCCTGCTGACGGACCTTTGCACTTTTGTTGTTGAGTCGCCAAAGGATGGTTGAGCAAATCTGGGGGAGGTACGCCTTCACACGCATTCCCAACGAATTCACCACCGTTCCAAAACCGTTCAGCATGACAACATCTTCCACAGTTTGCTCCTGGAAAGCATACAGAATACCATCAATGAGGACCTCCTCCAACCTCTCATCAATGTCGGCGGTTCCAAGCTCAGCAACAACCTTCTCGATTGTCTCCATCACCATCTTGCGGTACGGTTCACTTTCGTCCTTCAAGTCTTCAACGATGCGACCAACAATCTCTGTGACGCCGACTTTTTGTGCAAGCTCGACCGTCGTTTCCACAAGTTGCTTGTAGTTACGACGGTCCAACGCCATTCGACGCACCCAAAAGTGCCTAAAAAACTCAGGAAGAATTTCCGCCTTGATGTACGCAGCCTCGACACCTTCCGTACCAGCACACTGCTTCACAACCTTGAGCACAATCTTTTTCATCTCCTCATCTGGTGATTGGAACTCACGAATGAGCGTCGACATGACCTCCTTTGTGTAGTAGTTGGCATACTCCACATCCATCAATGGAATAATATATCCAATGGCCTTCAAAAAGGCAGCGAGACCCTTTCCACGATGCTTCTTGATGCCCATCCACAGCGGTTTCAAAACACTATCAAAGCTTTCAATACCATACGGAGCAGCCGCTTCAGCAAGTGCACTAATAGCCAGAGCTGTAATGGTTCGGACCTTTTGCTGCTCCTCGTCTTCCAACCCATGTCCAATTGCTTCAACCAGATTCTTCAAATGTGGAAGCACAGCACATCCCATCAAAATGGCAATTTGCTGCACAATTTTGATGCCAGTGTGTCTTGCTTGCCAACTTTTTTTACTGCGACAAACAGCCTTGAGGAAAGGAAGAAGTGCTGGAATTCCGAGGGCACTGGCGACAACACTGAATGCTCGGGCGGTTGTGTTACGCACGTATTCGTCCACGTGGTCAATGTCGGGACGCATCGTGGCAATCATGGTGGCAAGACCGGCAGCTTTACTGAGGTTGGAGATGATTTCACGACCTTCAACACGTGCATAGTAGTCTTCGTCAATTAGAAGAGGCTCAATAACGACCAGAATTTTGTGCACAAAGGGTCGGACAAGATCGTCCAACTTGTACAGAATACGATCAATGACTTTAACCTGTCAGATGGGAGTTTGATCTTTTAGTTTGATCTTAAGGAAAATCCAGAATAAAAGAAACCAACCAGCAGATGTCTCTCCTGGTCTTCCAAGCTTGGTGACATGAGCAAAGGCAGAATTTGGTTAAACAGTGGTCCAGCTCCGAATTCGCGGGCCTTGTCAGTAATCTGCCTCAGTGCCGCCTTTCTGACGGGTGGAGTTCCATTCTTGATCTTCAACAAAAGACGCATAATCTTGCGCTCCTTGATTTCTTCAACATTAAGATCCATGTCATCCCGTTCATCCAGCAGTTTTCCAAAGTACTGCATGTCTTCGGCTTTGAAAAATTGAAGAGATCCGACTCCACTGATTTCAGGTGGTACTTCAAACGGTTTTTCTTGCTGCTCATCTTGCATAATAAAACCAGATCCGCCCGCCATTGGAGTAGGTGTTGCCATAAGTTTACGGGCAGGGGTGCGGATAGGAACGTACGTCGCAGGTGGATCAAGAATCTTGTAACTGCACAGAAAAGAATGATTGAGTAAGTGGCAAGCAAAAACTGGAAAGTTGAACTAACCCTTTCTCTGGCAAGATAGAGTCCAGCTCTTCATCTGACATGGGTCTGTTTCTTGCATCCAGTTCCTTCTCCCAACGAAGCGCATTGCTTGCTTCGGGTGTCATTGGAATCTGCATCATCCCAGGTGTGGGAGTCATCATTCCCATTCCAGCCATACCAACAGGAGTAGCAGCAAATTGCGAGCTGTTCACGGGAGTTTCGTCCCATCGAGACCGTTTTCCACCAGCAGTTGGAGTGGCGCCACCAGCAATTGCCCCAGCTTTAGGAGTTGCATCCCACGCCGTTGCGGCAGCACCGTTCGCATTCACAGGGGTTTCGTCCCAACGATTACGTTTTCGCTGTGCAGGGACTTGCGAGGTTACACTGGATGCATCAGAGTCGTCATCCCATTTCGATTTTTTTGTTCCAGAGTCGTCAGATTCCCAATCTGATGCTGATCTTTCAGTGAGCACTGGAGTTGGCGGAGCTTCTGCGGATGGTTGATCCCATCTTCGTTTACGGGTACTCGAAGATGCAGCTGGAGAAGGCTCCACAACTGTAGTTGAGGAAGATGCCGATGTGCCCGAAGCTGATGACTGAATAATATTTTGGGCCACCTGTGCGGCTTTCTCACGCTCTTCCTGCTCCATTTCCCTCTTTTTTTCCGCAACCTTTTTCGTTAATCGGTCATGTTCGCGATTCAGTTCTGATTCTTTGATGACATCAGCGTATGAGCGAGCATTATCGGATGTATTCGTTTCTGGATTGAAGTTGTCGACTCTGATGACAAAGGAAAAAGGTCAGTTAGTTCGCATGAGCGGTAGGAATGATTTCACGCTCACCTTTCTGGTGAAAGCGCTCGCCCTAATCTGCGCTTTCTATAGTCGTCTTCTCTGTCAACAATTTTTTTTGAACCTCGCGTGGCAGCCATTGGGTCCACATGATCCGCTTCACGCTCGTCCGCGGCCAGGATGTCTCTGTGAACGTCCTGTTGTGTGGGCAAGCGTTAAAGACAGGCGACATATCAAGAAGTGACAGCCCTCTCACCTTTGGTGCTGTGTACGAGGCAAGCCCTTTTGCCTTCACTGTGTAGTCTGCATCGGGGTCGTAGTCGTTGTCCGCACCAAGCGACGTTTCGTAGGTATCCATGTCGACCGAGTTATCAAACAGCTCCTTGTCGTACGTCACAGCCCCGACCAGAGACACCTGGAATAAAGGTTATCAGCAGGAGTATACAATAATGTTGAATGAGCTGAATGAGCTGTGAACGAGTATTTTACCTTGTCTGGGTTCTGGTAGGTCGACGGGGCCGCCTTAATCCTGCCGGCACTCGCACCCGCGCGTGCCTGCTGTGCCCGTCGGATTTCGTCGTCGATGGAGTCGGCGTCCTGTTCCTTGGCTGCATCCGGGCCGTGTGAGGCCGTGTTAAGAAGCGTTCGTTGGTGCGCAGTCCAAAAAAACGACTCACCCATTTTATTAAAAATATTTAAATGGGTAAATATTTGGCTCAACGCGTGAATGCTCAGTTTGAATGAGAGCAGTGATGGAGCTTCTCCGAAGCGAATCCGACTTACGCTTCCCTTTCTCGTCCATCTTACTCCGTTGCAACTGCCATGTCTTCATTGTTTGGGAGTGTAAACCATACCACTACTGCTGCTACCACTACTACGATAACAATACGATGTCATCGTAGCAGTCAGTCTGGAAAGACAAGAGCATGCGTAACACGTACTTTAGCCAAATTGAACAAGCCAATTTCTAATCGAAAGCAAGAATTGTCACTTTTCGGATTTACCGTCCTGAAGCCAACAAGTTGTCCGCAGATTCATCCATCACCAACCAACTACCCCCACGTCAAGACCTCTGGCTTTATTTCAGAAACAGGACAGAATGCTTCATGTTTCGAACGCGCCATTTACTGTGGCGCTGGCTTGTCTGATCTTGCTACTGGACTTGCAAGGACCGCGCACATTTGGACGCGCCGCTGCAGCTTCGACATCCACCGTCACAGTCACTGTCACCTCACTGTTCCCTGCTCCATCATCGTCTCTGTCAATAGCGTCAATGTCAACATGTCCTGTTTGCTTCAATTGCGCGACCCAGGTCCTCCTTGTTCAAATGATCAACAACGTGACTGATTCCGAACCAAATAACAGGGCTGCGGCAACTTTGGCACCTGTGGATCGAATTGCACATGCATGACCGGCTTCGGAGATGTGGACTGCAACAAACCAGGTTTCTTAGTACTCAAAGCCGTCTTCAAAAAAAAAACAACTAAGCCATCCTAAATCTCAAAGTCTGCGGCTCCACAAACACGGAAAACTCGAAGCGGCTTGTGCGACCAGACGGCGAAACCTGCGCTTGCGATGCTGGATTTGTTGGAGTGAACTGCAACAGTTGAGAACCGACTTGCTGGAATTGAACTAGCTTCTCAAACCCCCTCCCCCCCTCCCCCATTTTGATATCAGTCTGTCAGTCGAATGGTGTCTGTAAAATAAGCGGGTCCAGCGAAACTCCTCTTTGCAACAAGAGTCCGAAACTGTTTGACACGGGTTCGATTCAGTGCGGAATCGATCGTGAGTTTCGCGTTTCATTCACGCCAACGAGCGCTGATGCCATCCTTCTTTCGCCACACAGAGCCCATTCTGAAGGCAGCATTCCCGGGCACATCGGTCATTACTCTTGACAGAACTCTCAGCTCTCAGTCGACCCTCGGCGCATGTAACTGCTTAATTTTCCTCAAAACGCCCGGCATACTCACTCTCTGGCTCATGCTTAAACAAATGCTCAAGTATGGTACAACAACGATCAACAGTTTGGCTGTCTAATGAAATCATGCCGCCAATACCTTAACAACGGGCTGTACTCCTGGTACTGCGAAAGCCTTCAATGCGAATGCACGGGGAAAAACAGCGCGTTTTGCGGTGGAAAAGGAAGCGGTATTGATCTTTCAGGAAGCGTAAAAGCAGCGAGCGGCACATTTCTGCTGACGTGCCAGACCAATTCTAACGGTGATGCCAAGGGTAGCTGTGTCGGATACTGTGAGTACCGAGTTTTGTGGAACTTAACACGTGCTTGATAATTTGTTTCTTTGACCTTGCTTCATGTACTTCTTGCTTCTTGCGCTTCTTTGCGCGCCTTTACGGGTTCAGTCAGCTTTCTGCAGTCGTTATTTCCACAAGGACTGCCATTGAATGACTGCGCGTTTGGAGAATGCTCAAAACCCAGCAGTAGCAAACCACTGGATGAAGTTGGGAAAAGAGGACTCAGTTCTGGTGAATGGGCCGGTATTGGTGTTGCAATCGCCATTTTGGCTGGAGCGCTTGCTGGTACGAAATCTTCGTACTCCTTTTCAGAGGTCCACTCATTTATTCAAACATGAGGGCAGGCTTCATTTGGTCTATCGTTGCCCACATCCGAGCTGTCATGCGGCCTGTCCCTCCGCCGAAAGAGGGCGTGGCAGTCACGTTCAATCAAATTGGCTACACGCTGCCGAACCGCAAACTCATCATCAACAACGTGTCCGGATCTGTCAGCCCTGGATCTGTGATGGCGATTATGGGTCCCTCTGGTGAGTTGCTTCCATTTTAGAAACCTGCCGTCAAAGTTTTCTCATCATGCAAAAAACATCAGGCGCCGGAAAGTCAACGTTCCTTGATATTCTGGCCGGGAAAGCGAAAGCCGGAAGCGTGACTGGAACCGTACTTTTCGACAATGTTGTGGTCAACAGCGAAACTCAGCGCAACGTGATTGGTTTTGTGGACCAAGAAGATGTTCTTATGCCGACTCTGACTGTGCGCGAGACGCTCATGTTCAGTGCGCAGCTGCGACTTCCCGAGAGCGTCTCGTTCAGTGAGAAGCAGACACGCGTGAACGATGTCATGCAGACACTGGGACTGACGCACGTCGCAGACACGCGCATCGGCGGACATGGTAAACGCGGCATCAGCGGAGGCGAGAAGCGGCGAGTGAGCATCGGCGTGGAGCTGGTGACTAGTCCGTCCGTGTTGGTGCTCGACGAGCCGACAAGGTGAGCGCATCCTTTTGTTTTTTGTGAATGGAGTGGGGTTATAACTCAGTGACGCCTCGCAGCGGTCTCGATTCGTTTAATGCTCTTTCTGTGATTCGGACAATGTCAGATTTGGCAAAAAACTTCAACAAGACCGTTATTTTCACCATCCACCAACCTCGCTCGGATGCATACACCCTCTTTGACCAAGTCTTGGTGCTGGCAAAAGGGCATTTGCTGTACTACGGCAGTGGCGCCAGCGCCGCATCTCATTTCAGGAAGAAGGGGGCGCCTTGTCCGGACGGATACAACATGGCAGATCATTTGCTCGATCTTGCAAGCAACGACCAGCTGAACAGGACCTCAAGTCTACCGCTGGTTATGACGGATGAGATGACAATTGAGGAGGTTGAAAAGGGGGATGCCGAGAGCGCGAAAGCGTCCAGAAAGATGTCGTCTCTGTCCCTTATGATACCAGGTATGCTAAGTGTACTCCTGGATTCTTGGAAAACCAGTCGAGCGAGACTCAAAAAGTCGTTCTTTAGAAGCGCTCATTCCGGTCGAAAAACCAAAGAAGGGCATGAAGGTCGGGTTTTTCATGCAAGTCAAAGTCCTGATGGGTCGATCCTTCAAGAACCTGATACGAACACCCACTCTACTGTACGCGCATGTGATATGCTCTGTTGCATTAGGAGGTACGGGTACCGTTTATTTTTGGTGCTGTTCCTGAGATTTGTTTTGATTTGATCCCTTTGATACAGCGCTTGTGGGAGGGCTTTATTACAAATCTGGGGACTCGCTGGCGGGAATTCAAAATCGGCTGGGATCCATCATTTTCATTCTATCGCTGCTTGGATTTTCAGGATTATCGGCGATTGGATCCTTTTCGATAGAGCGGTTGCTGTTTCTCCGAGAGCGCAGCAATGGATTCTACGGACCAATGTCGTACTTCTTGACAAAAGTAATGATGTCCCAATAACGAGACTTGAGCACATCTGACTCTCACAAACACCAGGTGCTGTTTGATATTATACCCCTTCGAATCGTTCCAGCCATTCTCATGGGAAGCATTGCTTTCTTCATGATTGGATTCACGAACGGCGCCAACAGCTTTGCAAAGTACATTTCCATTCTGATTTTCTTTGCGGCCGAGATTGGGCTTTTGTGTATGTCTTTTGCGATTGCTATTCACGACATTGGGACTGCGACGCTAGCTGGAGCCATCATTGTCCTTTTTAAGATGCTGTTCGCAGGATTCATGATCAACCAAGGTAAGTGCTCAATAGCCGGGTGATAAAATGAGAGACTGGCCTTTTTAAGTGGTATATTCTTCAAAGATGCAATACCGCCAGCACTCAGCTGGATTCAGTACCTGAGCTTCTTCCGATATGCCTACGAGGCCATGATCGTGAACGACTTGGTGGATGTGACGATCCACGATACTGTTTCAGGGGTGCAAGTCACGGTATTGCAATCTGCTTTCAAAAAGTCTGTTTTTGATGATCCTGAGTATGTTTTCCTTCAAACAAAACAAGATCCCCGTGTCGGTGGTGTTGCAAAAGTTTGGATTTGACATCAACTCGTACTGGCGCGATTTCATTGTTTCAGCGGGTCTGGTGTTGGTTCTTCTTGTGTTGAATGGTCTGCTGGTGCAGTTTAGACTGAAGGAGACGCGGTAGGGATGCGGGGATATCTTTTTTTTTTATTTTTTTTTATTTTTTTATTTTTTTTATTTCTCACACTCAAGTAACTGCTCTTTTCGTGTCGTTAAACACGGGTTCGAGGTTTGGTATTCTGCTGAAATACAAGGATGGACGACACTCACAAAACAGCATTTCCCATGTTTCAAAGCCCCTTTCTGTGTGCGATGTACACATGTCATACATGCCAGCATGAAGAAGTCTTCTGTACACGCCCTCGATCGCTGGCGTGAATCCAGGACTGAGTCGTGAAAGTAAAAATAAAAATAATTGGGAAAAGAGCAAAGCATTGGCGAGGCGACCATGGATTTATACGACGAGTGAGCATTGACACTCACCCCTCTCACCCCCTGGCAAAGAGACCAAGGCACGACTAATGCGGAACATGCGCTAGATTCGGCAACTACATTGGCCCTGATGTCGATGAGGACGAGGATATCGACGCGGGAGAGGACAATGCCGATTTTAATGGAGTCGCACACTCCCACAACGATGAAGCCGCTGAAGCGAGTCCAGTTGCTGGGATGGATGTAGATGGCGGCGGTATGTCTTGATTTCGTCTGACTGCATGCTGTTCTTTTTAACGTGGAATGACCTGCTGCAGATGGCTCCGTGGCTCTCTTCTCTCGAAACCAGATGCATGTCGATGGTAACTCCTTCTTGCTCTGCAGTCTTGTTTCGGCGTTGCTGACGATTGCGTCCCAGCCCCGAGCGGTATCTCAAATCAGATTGTTCTGCACGAGGACAAAAAGTACTATCCGAGCGCAGAAGAAATCTATGGCGAAGGTGTCGAAACTCTTGTTCAGGATGAAGACACGCAGCCCTTGTCCCAGCCAATCATTGCACCTCCAAAAATGCCCAAAACACACATTGTGGAAGTTGGGCTGCCTGTCACCAAGTTTGACAAAGAGTGCGTTTTTCAAATTCTTGCTTCCAAACTGTGTTTAGTACATTGGACCTGACGGGACCCCCCCTCTTGCGCCCGCGACAGATTCTTGACGGATCTTCAATCGTTCCCATCGCACATTCGCAACATTTGTCTTGTCGGCCACTTGCACCATGGAAAAACGTCGTTTGCAGATCTTCTTGTTCACGCCACGCATGACGTGCATTGGTCACCCGGCTCTGATACCCGATACACGGACACGCATGAACTCGAGCGTCACCGCGGTCTTTCCATCAAAAGCATGCCCATTTCTTTGGTTCTGCAGGATCTGAAAGGAAAATCACATTTACTCAATATCATGGACACTCCTGGGCATGTGAATTTCAGTGATGAGGTGTCGGCTGCTGCGAGAATTTGTGATGGAGCTGTTGTTGTTGTGGATGTCGTCGAAGGGGTATGCGATTCTCTTGCGTGTTCCTTCAGTATTGTAGGTTTTCGTTATTCATTTGAATTTTCCATATTTTAGGTTATGGTCGGCACCGAAAAGATTATCCGGCATTTGGTGTCAGAAGGTGTACCAATCACTCTTGTTGTGAACAAAATTGATCGACTGATATTGGAGCTGAAACTTCCACCTGCCGATGCTTATTTCAAGATTAAGCACACGATTGAAGAAGTCAACACAGTATTAGCGTAAGTAGTGTGGCACTTGTAAATTGCTTGAAACTCACGTCATTCTCGGGTCTTCACAGTCAATGCAGTGGAGGGGATAAGTTTCGTGTATCACCTGAGCTAGGAAATGTTTGCTTCGCATCAAGTCAAATGGGATGGTCCTTCTCGCTCCGATCATTTGCCAAAATATATTCGGACAACCATGACTGTTGAGTTTCTTTTCGTTACTATTCTTGCGCATTTATATGTTGACTTAAAAACGGTTTCTTATAGCTCATTTTGATTTCGAAGAGTTTGCCAAGCGACTCTGGGGCGATATTTACTTTGATGGAGCGAAGCGCACATTTCTTCGCAAACCCCTTTCCTCAGCTTCAAAACGGACATTTGTTCACTTTATTCTTGAGCCATTGTACAAACTCTACGTTCAAGTTCTTGGAGAAGATTCCAAGGCACTTGCTGCTAGCTTAAGCCAGCTTGGAATCCGTATCAAACCGAGCCTCCTGAGCCTGGATGTGCGTCCGTTGCTCACTCTTGTGTGTCAAGAATTCTTTGGTGATGCGTGCGCTGGATTTGTCGAAATGGTGTGCAAGCATGTGCCGAGTCCCGTTGAAAATGCCCGCGCGAAAGTGCAGCAAATTTGGACTGGCTCCATGATTGAGGATGATGGAGAAGTGAGTGAGGAAATTCGGGAAGCAATGGAAACCTGTGATCCAAAGGGACCGTTGATGATTCATGTGACCAAAAGCTACAACAGTGTGGATATGAGCGGATTCGAAGTATTTGGTCGTGTCATGAGTGGAACACTGAAAGATGGGATGACGGTCCGTGTGCTCGGTGAGAGGTATTCTCCTGAGGATGAGGAAGATATGGTTGTGAAGGATGTCTCCGGGATCAGCATTTACCAATCCAGGTGAGAATTTTCGAAAGGTTTGTCTCTCCCTTTTTAACCTCTTTTATTTGTTCAGATACAAGATCAAAGTATCGTCAGTTGCTGCCGGAAACTGGGTTCTCATCAATGGAGTTGATGCTTCCATTGTCAAAACTGCAACAATTACCAATGTAACTCCAACCGACGACAACCCAGTTCATATTTTCCGGCCTCTGCGGTTCAACACAAGCGCGTTATTAAAAATTGCGGTCGAACCAGTGAATCCAACAGAGCTACCGAAAATGTTGGACGGATTGAGAAAAGTGAACCGAAGCTACCCGATTCTGGAAACCGAGGTTGGAAATTCTTTCGGCTTCTCCATTATTTTCTTATTTTAATTTTTTTATTTTTGAATTAGGTCGAAGAATCTGGAGAGCACATTATTCTTGGAACTGGCGAACTTTTTCTGGACTGTGTACTGCATGACCTTCGGAGACTATACGCAGAAATTGAAATCAAAGTCTCAGACCCTGTCGTCAAGTTTGCAGAGACGGTTGTTGAAGTATCCTCCGTCAAATGCTTTGCCGAAACTCAGAACAAAAAGAACAAATTGACCGCAATTGCTGAGCCGCTTGAGAAGGGACTGGCGGAGGAGATTGAATCACGAAAGCTCCACTTGAGAATGCCCAAGAAGGAGCTCGAGGCGGCTTTTATGGAGACGTATAATTGGGATATTCTGGCAGCAAGGAATATCTGGGCATTTGGACCAACAGAAAATGGACCAAACGTCTTGATCAACGATACTCTTGGCGAGGTTTGTTGCGATTTGTCTGTTGAAGTTGTTACCTCCTCAATATTGAATATATTTCTGTTCAGGTGGACAAGAAGGTTCTGAACGCTTCTCGCGACAATATTGTTCAAGGATTCCAATGGGCAGCAAAGCAGGGTCCTTTGGCAGACGAACGTATGTCTTAAAGCTTGCTTTGGTTCTTCAGTGATAACTGACTTTTTCTTGATCAGCCATCCGAAACGTCAAGTTCAAAATCATTGATGCGATTATTACTCCTGGACCTATCAATAGTGGACGAGGTCAAATCATTCCAGCAGCCAGACGAGTCTGCTACTCATCATTCTTGACGGTACGTCAGTTTTCCTACAACTGGCTTCTTGTGCTTGACTGACTTGTACACTTTTCAGGCTGCACCACGTCTTATGGAACCAGTGTATTTCGTGGAAATTCAGGCACCTGCCGACTGTGTGGCTGCCGTGTACAACGTGCTTGCTCGCCGAAGAGGACATGTGACGCAAGACATGCCCAAGCCTGGCTCACCCCTGTACACGGTCAAGGCATACATTCCCGTGATTGACTCTGCCGGTTTTGAGACAGACTTGCGTACACACACGCAAGGTCAAGCCTTCTGTCAACAAGTGTTTGATCATTGGCAAATTGTTCCAGGCGACCCATTGGACAAGAGTATTGTTTTGCGGCCGTTGGAGCCGAGCCCGGCGCAGCACTTGGCGCGTGATTTTATGATCAAGACACGTAGACGGAAAGGGTTGAGTGAGGATGTGGCTGTGGGTAAATTCTTTGATGATCCGATGGTGAGCCAATTTCTTTATTGCTTTTTGTTTGTTTTCTGCGCGTGCTGAAGCGTGTTTTTGTTTCTCTCTCTCTCTCACAGTTGATTGAGTTGGCCAAGATGGAAGGGGGTATTCTGGGTGGTCTGTAGGCATCAAAAACTGAAGCCTCGGCCAATTTTTGAAGCACAAGTCACAGCCATTTGTGAATATTTCTTGTTGAGTATTGGGGGATTAAAAGGAATATTGAATGATGATGATGGTTGGTGTATAACCTCAATTGCATTCATGAAGGAGACTACACCGCATCTGAAAGCGAACACGCAGGAAACCTGCCAAAACAGCGCCAGCACCAGCACCGCATTCATTTGGATCGATCCTGAGCAATACGCGAAGTGACGGAGTCCTGGAGAAGGGCTGTTGAGAGGCAGAAGAAGACATTCGACGAAGGCGCAAAAAATAAACGCCAAAACACTCTGAACCCACGCATAAAGTGGTTACCAGCCACACTTCTTTGAAATTAATCAGCAAAAAGCAGCTGAACGCCTTCGCTGCGAGCAAGTAACCACGCCTTGCAGAGGAGGTAACCGATGCAAGGAAGGCAGTAACCCGTCCGTACAAGCAACCAACCAATCCATGCAAAGAGCGGCGCCAGTGTTGTAGTTGCGTGGCTGGACCCCAACCACAAAATCAGCGCACACCAGCCGCTCGCATCGCTAAAAATTCATCAAATTTTTCAATTTAATCGCACTCGCTCCGACGGCAAACAATTTTATAAAAAACCAAAGAATCCCAATTTCACTCGTTCCCACTTCCAACTTCCAACTTGAACAACTTCCGACTTGAACCACCACCGCCTCAACTTCAACAACTACAACTACAACAACAACTACAACAACTATAACAACAACTACAACTACAACAACCAACACAACAACCAACAACACAACAACTACAACATGATACGCCTCCCTCACAAGAACACAACCATCGAAACATTCCACGGCTACATCCGCGACAGCCTCGACGCCCAACTCCTCGTCGAAAGCTGCATCGCCCACTGCCACAGCCCAGTCCTGGACCTCCCCATCGGAATGACCTCCTTCCCTCTGCGCAGCGGTACCGTCATTGTCTTTCCTGAAGGCTCCCAAGAAACGTTACGTGTGCGTTGGAGAGACGGGTGCAGCTGGTCTTCCAGTAAAGTCAACGGCCCTTTCTTGCTCTACCGCGAGACTGAGATCAAGCCCCCGAATGCTTCCATCCCATCACTCGTCAAGCAACAACAACAGCAAACAAAGCGTGAAAAGCAAGGAGGAGGCCTCTTTACAGTCACAAGCGTCCGCGCAAACAGTCAAATCGTTCCAAACGGTTTCGCAAAACGCACAATCTCAATCCTCGGATCAAACAACCGCAAATACAGAGTCGTTTCTTACTTCTCCGTCAAAGACGTTGAACACTTTTTCACAAGGAAACCTGCCACTTTTCACTCAAGCACTTTACGTACTCCTTCGCAACTCCCTGAATTTGACCGCTTCTTGCCCTTGATCCGTACGCCAGTCAGACACTCGACTCCAACCGCAGAATCTCTCGGCGGCAGCAGCGTTGCAACAACTCCAATCCCACCACCCCTCTCAGCAGCAAGCCTCACTACTCCAATCTTTTCAACACCTGCCACCATTGTCGCTCCACTCATTGAATCCATCGAAATGGATGAACCCCTCCTTTTCAACAAACTAAACAGCGACGACTACGACAACGACGACGACTGCGACTACTCGCTTGGTGGTGGTGGATCAGCCCTGCTGCAGCTGCTGCTACAATCCAATCTCAAATTCTTTCAAGAAAACCCGCACTGGTCTGAATCGCCAGTATACCTTCCACCCTTGCGAGCAACAACAAAAACAACAACCAGCTTCAGCCACCACCACCACCACCACCACCACCACCACCACCACCACCAGCAGTCGTCTCAATACCCACCTTCTTCCGTCCATCTGCCTCCGTTAAACTTTCATTGAGAAAAATCTTTTTTTTTTTTTTTTTTTTTTTTTTTTTTTTTTTTTTTTTTTTTTTTTTCTTTTTTTTTAAATTTTTTTTTT